>CABFPE010000335.1:121876-136766 GCA_900660155.1 Hofstenia miamia | reverse complement strand
ATACAGTTAAATATTTGGGTGTCTTAATTGATAGAGACTTCCAATATAAGGACTTCATTCGTAACAAAATCCGGAAAATGTCATGCGGCATTCAATACCTAAAACAAATAAAAAATATTACTAAGAGTAAAGCAGTTGTAGACGCACTAGTAATAAGTCATTATAGGTATGCATGCATATTACTACATGATCTAAGTATTACACAATTGGAGCAAATAAATAGAGTGTTTAACTGGTGTATCTGTGCGATGTTTAATGTTAACAAACAATCAATCAGTGATTTCATACACAAAGCATCAATACTTTCACCAATTTACATTTGCATATATACCAGTCTTGTTCACATGTTTAAATACATTAACTGAAATCAGCAATTATTTAGTCTATTCAAGTTTAACAAAAGAACAAACAAATGCATCAATAATGTATAAATAAAAAGTAAATTTTGGAAAGGAGCATATACTACAAATGTCTGTAATCTTTGGAACAAGTTAGATTCAAATCTTCACAATGAATCAGATTTAAGAACTTTTAAAAAAATACTTAAAGAAAACTTGCTTGCAAACCAATTCATATTTGGATATTCAAAAACTCAAAATTTCTGGTGAATGTACTAAATATTTTTTCTGTTTTGTTAATTTTATTCCTTTTGTTGTGCTGTTTTCTTTTTTTTATTATTTGTTTTTTACTTAATTGTTGTAGCTTTTGTTTTTTTAATTGTACATTCTGTATATTCATTTTGTAAATATGTTTGTATATATTGTTAATAGTTGTACATATCATCTTTTGCAAATTGAATATATTGAACTTGTGCAATCAGTAAGCAAGGAAATAAAGGTTATTTAACATTAGTGTGCTTCAGTTATGATAACTAGGTAAACTGGTAGAGACTAATATTGAAAGTTTACTTATTTACCTTGATCAGAATATATTAATATTATTTATCATATATTCAATATATAGTGTAATTTTAAGTTTTATGTTGTAAAATGATATACAGAGTGATTTATAAGTAGAGAACAACTTCAAATGGAAATATTAAATATTTATTTTCAAAATAAAAACAGATAAATTTTTAACTAAAAGTACAATAAATGGGGTTGTATGTGTCATATCTGTTCACCATTTATGAGTCTCAGTAATGTAATGTGAGCTGGAATTGAGTGCACTACATTTTGCAAAGTTACAGCATCAATGTTATTGAATTCTTCAATGCTTTTTTATTTTAAAGAATCTAAATTAAGATGTGTTTTGCAATAAACCTTATTTTGATGTTTCCCCAAACTCAAAAATCACAAGGCATTAAATCTGGTGAATGAGGGGCTAAAATATATCCAATGAGTGATTGATAACTTGCTCTCCAAAATTTTCACACAAAAACAAAATTTTGTTGTGAGCTATATGGGGAGTAGCCCCATCTTGCATTAAGAAAGTCTTATTGAACTTTTGTTTTTCTTTCAGCTTGGGAATTATATGATATGATAATTCTCCTTTTGAACTGATTCATTATATGCAAAAAATGAGGAGGCAATAGGAATTTCAAGGTAAATGAAACAGCAACTGTGATTTTTGGGGAGTTCAAAGGTTGATTTAAATTGATGCTCATACATAGCTTGATAAGGATGAAAACTCAACACTAAGATGAAAATGAGCCTCATCAGTCCACAAAATCTCATCCAACACTGGTAACAAACATGTATCAAACAAGTTTGCAAATTCCAGTTGATGTTCCATATCACTGTCTTGAAGGTCATGTACACATTTGGGCTTGCATTTTTTAAAGTTCAAGTACTTCTTGGTTATTTTTCTGACTGTAGAGTAGCTAATTCCAGTTTCTCTTTCACATTGTCTCAAAGAACTTGTTCCACAGGTATCGCTATTGGCTTGATTTAAATATGATGCTCTCAATTCATCAACTTTAACTTCATCAAATATGGAAGGATGGCCAGTTTTATTGACATCCTGTGGAGAAAATGTCTTTTCAAATTTTTGTATCAGTTTGATTATTGCAGATGAATGGAAAGGATGTTTTTTTGAGGTTATGCTTGGTTTTATGTGCACACAAGCACATTGAATAACTTCACCAGTTCCAGTCATGTTGGTAAGTCCATTTAACAGTTAGTTGACGTGTAGATTACTGAAAATTGTTGAGAAATATGAAACCCTAAAGAATGTTCAACACATAAATGATAAAAACATGCAAATTGACAATTGGCTAGAAAAAATATGGCCAATCAAAATAGTTCCAGATTTAAAAATCACCCTGAATTTGGTTTATTTGTAATTTCAGGATTAGGAATTTAAACAAGTGTTCTTAATTGATTGTCCCCTTAGGTTGAATTTAGGAGTTGCTTAAATGAAACTTTGTGAGGGAAAAAGAATTGAAATTTCAAGAATAAATAAGCAGCAGGTAATGATCATGACATTGTATATAAATAAGGAAGTTAACATGTAATGTTTTTTAATTATCATCAATTTAGTTAAGCTTCATGCTAGTAAAATTTTGATAATTTGGGAATCATGAAAACCCTTAGATGCTTCATAACTTCTGGCTTTGATCAACCAGAACTGTTGTCACATTAAGTCATGTGTAAGTGTACAGTTAGCTTATAAAACTTGTTCTCTTCAACTCATTTAAACAACTCAAATATAAACTACTATACTGTTGTTAAATCATGACTGTTGGCTTGCATGTACTATTATATTTTATTTAATTGTAGGTGTAGGTATATTAAGCTTTCTTTAGCTAGATAATATAAACTGAAATGCATAGGGCAACACCATTTATTTATCATAAGACTCAAAATTTCATTGATGAACCTTCAGCATGATACTATATAGAATTGTTGAACCCAGCTGTTCTTTTACCTAAAAAGTATCTAGTTATATAATAAAGTACCCCATTGAAAATGTTCCCCTTAATAAAAACAAAAATAATTACTTATTTCAAATTTGGATGATCTCAGAATCAAACCAGGATCTTCACATAGAAAATTCAGTAAAATGTTTTCCATAAAAGTACTTGAAATTATAAAGGAATAACTCCAATGTATTATTTCGTCCCCCCATTCACCCCATCTGAAGAAGAAATCAGAACAAAATGTAAAAAAGGCATGTCCCCTTCCCCCCCCCCAAATGCTGCAGTGAATAGAGACACCACTTTGTGCATCATAGGTCAAAAAATCATAAGTTTTAGAAAAAAATCGATTATTTCACAAAAGAGTTTAGACAAGTGGACATAATACTAGATGCCATAAAAACTGGAAATAAGTGGAAGTTTTTTTGCACACAGCAGTTTAGCTTAAAACCGTCCCTATTCACCCAATTTTATGGTAGTTCTGAAATGATACACAACAAATTGGAGATACCTAATAACATAAAATTAAAATGCTTACAAATTTTCAAATCATCGTTGTTTTAATCATTTTCACAAGAGATGCTAACTTTTTTTATGATATTTCTATGAACAGTGAGGAGGTATATTAACCCTATAATTCTATGCACAATAAACATATTCAAAAAATATTTGTTTTTAAATTGCATCTTTGAATGGATCATGTAAATATTTCATTAGTTTTTCTGGATTAGTTGCATATTTGTATTTTCAGGCTGTAGAGTCAGTTGCTGATACAGAAATATTTTTAGAGGGTGCCCAATGTAGGATAAAATGCTAAGTGCATAATTGGGTACTATGGCCGGTTAAAAAGTATTTAATTTTTAATTTTTGAAATTCAAAACTATGCGTGAACTGCATCATGTAATAACTCCAAAAGTGCAAGTACACAATTTGTGCAATTTCGCAACACCCAGCAGAATTTTTTATAAATTTTAATTATTTCATTGTTTTTAGCCAAAAGAAGTAATATTGATAGTGGGCAACTGTGTTGAATTTTTCAACAAAGTTAGATTATTTCTAGAAACGATGGTATTTTACGCATTTTATGTAATATTTTTCAATGAAAGTATGCACTAAATTGAATACATTATGTTGTATTTCAAATTATTGAATTTCACTATGCACTAAAAATGACAAATTTTTACTTCATTTCTAATGATATGGGAGTAAGTAATGTACAAAAGGTTCACATAGAAGTATGGATGTGTGCCTACTCGTCAAGTTATATAAATTTTGTTGAATATTTTGATAAAATTTAAAAAATCAAACATCCCAAAAGTGCAAAATTATTGCTAAAATCAATGAAATTGTATGATTACGAAAACTTCTGTTGGTTTTCAGAAGTCCCTCCATATTATTAAATTCTAAAACAAAAATATGCATCCTATTGAGTACAAAAAATTTCTTTTGTAATTTCTTGCACCACTTTAATGAAATATTTTTAATTAGAGGGCTGGCCCCTCCCTCTGTATCCGCCTCTGAGTAGAGGTATGAAAATTTGAAAATTTACTATCTTCATAAAATGGTTTGAAAATGTTAAAGCAACTAAATGATCCCTTAAATTATGATACAATTACAATGGATATATCATCTGTACGTGATTTAATTGTAGGGTAGATCTTTGCATTTACAAGTCACCTATTCATTAGAAAATTACTAGCAACAAATATTGATTTGATTTAAAAGAGATAAGATCACTTTTCAAAAGATATGAAAATTTTCATTATCATAAATTCACTCTAGGAATTTCAAAATTGCTACTTTATTTTATTGAATAAATTTTACAACTAGCAACAGACTAAAATTCAAAATGATTTTATTGTTGCCTTTACTGTTGCAAAATAGTTGATTTTTGTATTTTTTAAAATAAATTAAGTCTATTAAAAGCCGCAAAATATTCTATTTCAATGTCAAAGTTGAGCTTAGAATGACTTAGTTTTGCTCAAAATATATACAATATTGAAATTAAGCATGGATTTAACTGAAATTGCAAATTTACAATTAGAGAATTAATGTGGATGCAAATTTACTGTATGTATATTCTTCAGCTACCATGTCATGTATACCGCTAGTTGACAAAGTAAATGATGAATTAGAGCACGCCCAATATTTTAGTTTCAAAAATTTATGAAGCATTTCTTTTAATATATAAGATTTAATTGGTACAGATTTGCAAGCAGTTTCAACTTTTTTCAAAACCAATCTGAATTCAACTGAATAAAACAGTTTAAGAATAGTAACTTACACTGCTTAAAAAACTGCTCAAAAATCAAAGTTTATTCACAAAAATTATTTTCGCTAGTGAAGCCTCTTGTCTTGCCCTTCCCTCCCTGACCATAAATGGAAAATCAGGAAGTTAGGAGAATTTTGTACGACTTTGACAAAAAAATAACTAAGTCATTTTAAAAATTGTTTTAAGCCGATTGTAAATCAATTACTATAAGCTGAAATCAAACCGAACCAAACCAAACGTAACCAAACGGAACTGTTTATAAAATGAGCCATTTGCAACTCAGAATTGGTATATGCATTGTAGGATTTCCCATTTGTATTTTACAATAATTACCCAACAAATATATTTCAGTAGCAAATTTCATTAATTATAAACAAATATTGGGAGTCTAAAATGTTAATAAAGTGTCGACAGATACAATAACATAGGAAGCATGACAATATTTTTAAGGGTAGAGCACTCAAACCGAAGCACTGCTTCAAGAAGGATTATTTCAACCGAACTCCTTCATTATCATATTCAATTACATAGCAGAGCTCTTCTGCCTTCATGGAGTCATTTTCGGTCAATATCAGTATTCTGGCAACCATAATTGAGTGAAAATTAGAGAATTTTGAAATACTCTGGTGAACTATAATCGTTTGTTTGATAATGACAGCTATACATTGACTGTCCTTTGAAGACAACCTACCACAATGTCTCTATAATTATAGTAGTTTACTGCAAACTAAGGATATCTGAAGCTGCTCTGTAAACATGTTGGATATTTGAAAACTTGGGCATCTCTGAAGAAAAATCTTGCCAATGCGCCTGTCTGTGTCATTGCCTAAATCATCACATTTGATAGTATTACGGCATTAAATGGGATTAACGAAATCCAGATATTTATGATAAGATTTATACAGTATGCTCCCAATCTTCAAAGATGCGTCGTCATCTCGCCAGTATCTCTTCGCAAGGTGTTCACATTTCATTGGGTGGCATCGTGAATAGTTAAATACATTTGAGGAAAGTAGCAGTTACAATTCTTTCAATCACATGCACCTCAGACAGTCAGTCTCTCATTGAAGATATCTGAAGCTGAACTTTGAATATCTGATGAAACAATTATGGAAAACTTCTTGAGCTTAATTCCAGAAAAATCCCCAGATTATTTTGAAAATCTATGTGAGAAGTGCGAAAACAGCATTTTGTCTCTGTGTGAGCGTTTTAGAATACATGTTCTGGGAATAATGGCTGAATATCAGGATTATGTGGATAATCCAAAGAGAAATACTAAACTTATAAATCTGCTTCACTGTATTATTGGAGTGATTTCCACCGCAGAAGGTGATGGGATGTCCTAAGCTGCATATTTGAAATCATTATGGAAAACATTGGGAGCTAATCACATATCAGCATTGCTTAACATCAGTGTAAATTAACCAGCACCTTATCTATGTTGTGCCGAAATTACTATAGACAGGTGGCTACTCCATCATGGTAAATCATTCGATAATAGCAGTCGCAAAACAACAGTTGAGTCAAAGGAAGACTTGGGATATATGAAGAAAACTTTTTACAGTTTGTGTACTAATAATTTGCTTAATGGTTTTTAGTGTATAATTTTTACGGTACAACAGCAAAATGTATGCATGCATAACCCAGCATTCCAAACGAATTTTTATATTCTAATATGCGATGATTATTGGCAGTAGTAAATTCCATGGAACTGTTTGGTCTCACACCACATGCTCACGAAAAGAAAGTTTGCACAAAATTTTCCAATGAAAAATGTTTGTCTATTTCTCAAATATAGAGCTCCTTTTGTCAATTATCTAGGAGTACGCCTCTAAATGCAGGGGTATTTTGAATGATTTCAAAACAAATCGAACCGATTCCGAAATTTTCCTAAAACCAGTTTCTACCTTTCAGTCTTACATATAGAGTACATTTCCAAGAACGATCACATTGACTTCAGGCAAAGTGTTGTTTTGAGAATTTTGATCTAATATTTCAATTTTTCCTTAAAACATTTTATGAAATATTTTATAGAATGATGTTAAATTAAATCTTGCAATATTTGACATACATCATACATGCAAGGTACAAGCTATTATTACGGTTTGCAATTAGGAGTAACGTAAATAATTATTTTTAGTGGGTCATTATATATATATATATATATGGGGGAACTGTACCTTATGTATAATAAATTACAAATGTGTTAGTAAGATTGGAGTCTACATTTTCTGCATGTTTGCTTTGCTATATGTAAAAATTCGGAGTCACTTAGAACATTGTTTTCAGATTCACAAGGAACATCAGAAACTCACAAATATGCAATATTCACTACTTTTTTAATTCATTCGGGTGTACTTTGAAGGATTCGAATTTTACAATATCATTCTTTTTCAAGATGTATTATCTAGTGAAATAATTTGTTTTTGAATTTGTATGAAATTATTCAATTTCTATTGTAGCAGAATGAACGGAAGCAATGCGAAATCTTTGAAATATTCGAAGAATTCCACTTGCTTGCATGAGTAGCGCATACAACTTTGTTAACTTTTCCATAATTTTTTCACATTTAATTTTAGTACAGAAGCAGACATATGGCCAGAATTAGACCCGAAGTGGACTGAAAAAATGAACAAAAGATAAGAAGATGTGAAGAAATGTTTTGTTATCATTACTGAAAAATTGTAAACTTTAAAATGCAATCCTAAATTTCATGACAGAGCTCTTAACTTCTCGTAAAGAGGGACAATACAAGATGATTAGCTTTTAGAAAGATATGATTTTAGACAATTACTATAATAAATCAATTGTTTCATTGTCCTAAAATACATAGATTTTTGAAAAAAACTAAAATAAATAAACAAAATTACATATTTTTAAGCAATAATAAATTTTATATAAGAAAAATTCAATAAAAAGCTTCTAGAAATGAAAAAGAATGAAGATATAACCTAGGAGTTATACGAACAATTTAGAAGCACGGGTTCACATCCTAGCCGACTATACGACATAAAGATCTAAATTATCGACCAATGAGACCAATATTATCAACTACGAATTTTCAAAATATAAAGTTAACTAAATGGCCTAATAAAATATTGAAAAAATACGTTCAAACAAAATAAAACATACAAGATACGCCTGATTTTTTATCAAAATTACCACAAGCATTTAACTCAAATACCAATATTTTTCTAGTAGGTTACGATGTGAAGTCTTTATTCATGAATATACCAATTAAAAGAACAATTGATCATATCATAGCAACTATTCCAGAAGATGAGATATCAGTAACTCATGATACTTTGCAAAAATTACTATGCATGTGTGGTTTTGATACGCCATTTCTATTCAATAATAACATCTACAGACAAATTTTCTTGATGTCTGTAAACACAATTTAAATAATAAATATGAGACAAGTTGCCACATCCAGGAGACAATTTCAGGATTATACATCCCGTACACTTCAAATGTAACATATCCTAAAAATCAATACAATCAGGGCTTTATTTATTAGAGCAAAAATGATATCTTCAAATTACCAACATCCAAAATCTGCAGCTAACAAACAACAACGAAAAACGCATTGATGAAACCAAGACTGATGTTTATTTAAAGCTTCCCTATATAGAAAACAAAGTAAGAAATTTGAAGAAAAAAATTGGAATAATGAATACTACATTAAAAATGACAAATATCATTCCATTATTGACATTATACAAAACAAAAGATATGTTTCCAAATAAAGATCAAACCCCAAAAAATATATTTTCATCTTTAGTTTATACATATAATTGTGATGATTGTGAAAAATCATACGTCAGGAAAACAAAGCGACATCTGGGTACAAGACATTAGGAACATATGTGCGGGTACCTAAAATCCGAAATTTTTATGCACAAACATCAACTAAGAGACGAAAATTTTTACATCCGACTAATATCAGAACATCATAAAATAGGAGAAGCATTAATAATTTAGCAATCAAACAAAGATCAATTATTAAATAAACAATTAAGCATGATATCATTCAACTTATTTTAAGAGACTGCAATATTAAATTATATAAAGTGTAGTCTACTGTAAATATATTTAGTTTTCACCCCATAATTGTACTGATGATGTTTTAAATAAGCGAAACCGGTATATCCTTTTCATAGCGTCTATATATATATATATATATATATATATATATATATATATATATATATATATATATATATATATATATATATATATATATAACAGTTGACTAGTTTATCAGCATTGTTTGTAATGATTTTCCCAAAAAAATATGAACTTCGATTTTTAATACAACTGAAATATATGTTATCATTATATTTTAAACGAACAGTTGTCCTGTTATCAGGAATAACTGATTTATGAATATCAGTCAAATTGCCATTTCTTCATATTTTTTAGTTTTCATCTAATATACATGGAAGTTGCTTAATTATAAATTTCACTCTTAGTTTTTTATTATATGTATATATTTCTATATATATATACCGGTATATATATGCACTTATTTTAAAAGATTTTAAGTAAATCCATATGCTTTAGAGTAAATTTTTTAAACCAATAGCCAACATATCAAAATTTATTCTAAAAATCATAGTATTTTCAAATCTTCAAATCTTGGAAAACTGAGAAACATACTAAATCCAAATTTGTGATATTTGTTAGCATTATAACTTGTTCAATTCAAGAGCTCAAAAATTGAAAGTAACCTAAACGATTATTTGAAGGCATCGCCTATTTTCAAAAACATTAATTTTAAAGATGATTGATAGAGATGTAAATATACTTCCATCAATATTTCTATGAATTACATGTACTATGCTTATGAATAGATTCTGCTAATTGATCATGAAAATTTTCAATAAAACACTGTCACTGAGAGAGTCCATCAGTCACAGCCATTATCATTGTAAAGAGAATTTTCATTATTATACTAATTACAATACAGTTGTAATAATTGACAGATTAAATTAAAATTACTAGATATTTGGAAAGCAGAACGATTCTTGGAGTCGCACTCGCTTATGGGATAAATTACTGACTAAGGAAAGAAAGGTGTAGCTAACTTAAGTCTATCTCAACTTGGTGCAGATTCTACAATATGTATTGATTTTTATAATAAGTCGATTTATATTATTGATCTTTCGTATTTTGTAGTAAATGCCATAATTAAAATCCTAAGATTGATATTTTCCCAAATATTTTATATGATATGTATTGAGATCTCAATATTTTTAAGCACATTTTATAGTTTTTCTTAAAAGCCACACTAGGTGCAAATCATCATTGTAATCAGTTTGAGATCATAAAATCCAACCCAACCCAAACTCAAATCCTACTTGACCTCAATTTTTGGAATTTGCTACAAAATTGTTCGTCACAATTTAGAATGCAAACAATTCAGTTGTTTTTAAAATCAATTAGAAGTTTAGTTATAATAGCAGCAAATTTAAGGGTATTTGTAAGGAGTATTTGCAAAGTTTTGTAATTCAATGGCTTCAAATGTTCCATTGAAAGCCATGATAACATGTCTTTGACTATCAGACGTCAAGAAGAAAAATAACGTTCTAATGGTGATCTAAATAAAATTTAAATTGAATAAATAATATTTACATCTATAAAAATTTCAAATAAACATGAACTACTATTAAATATTTAGTTAAACAACTCTTCAAAGCGATTTGGAATTAACCCGACTTGATTTACAAATATGATGCATATTAAGAGTGAGCTACTAATGTATCAATTTGTTCAATTAAAAATCAATTAACCAATAAATTCAATTTAATCCTTGGAGATTATTAATTGATTACGCTAATCATTCATACATTTCTAAAGAAAAATTGACACGAATGTAAATATTTTTGCAGTAAACGTTTATAATTTTTTGTTTTTATTGATCAGACCATATGATAAAATGCCAATTTACAACTCTATTAATATTTACCAATGTACTATTCATTTGAATTAACAGGAGTATTAATTGAAGACTCTTACTCTAACTCTAAATCTTAAAGCTAACTAACAACCTGCATCAACGTTGAATTTAATGTACAGGTAAATTCTTTGGAACTTAAGCTGTTCCTGATCATAAATGAGAGAAAAACTACTGAGGTTTTAAATGCATGTCTTCTTTGGTAACACAAGCAAAACAGAGCATTGTGATGAAAGTAAAAATGCTATTAATCGTTATGAATACATTACTCAACTAATAGTCCTTCATTATTATCCAAGAAACTGATTCTAAATACTATTTGGGTTGTATTCATACATGGAAGTTTCTTGGATTTGTTGTTTTTTACTCAAGATTTGTGAGGGCTCCCATGTGCGTTCATTTAAACAACTTAGGACGGCATTGATGCTCCATCATCTGAGGAAGACATTTTTCCGAACTCTGGTTTGAATGTTCAGTTAGGTTGCACAGACATTTCAGGTGATATGTAGAAATTTTCTTGGGTTGCCCAGTGCCTGGGGGTCAACCCCAATGTGCTACATGTTTTATCAATGTCCAAGGAACTAATAACAGACTGAACAGCATCAGTACTAATTTTATTGAACGATATAGGATCAAATCTAAAATTGATGAATTTAAAAAGATTAAATGCATTATATCTGATAATTATTGTCAAGGGTATATTCTGGGCCTGAGATATGATTCCATATTTAATAAACAATTTACATTTATTTTTAAAGATAATAATCTTCTCAGAATTCATGTCAATATTACTTACAATGCTATAGTGTTTTTTACTATTTTTCAACTATATTTTCTGTTTCCATCTTAAAACATATAGAAATTTTTCAGCAATGCTACTTCTTCAGAGATCACATCATTAAAAGATGAAGATGGAATCATATATGATCAACAAAAGATAGCCAATATACTTAATGAAACATTTATAAACTAGGAAATTATACTGATACCAAAGGCAATGTTATCTCTATAAATGAAATTCGAATTCACAATAATATACTGTATAAAATCAATTTAAATTTTGCTTCATAACTTTACATCAGTTTAATGGAATATCACAAAACTTAAATATTAATATATCACAAGAAATGTCTAAAATAGCAACATGGTTCTTAAAGCAAGTAATGTCAATATTATGTAGACCATTATGTGATATGTTAAACCAATGTATTTCTGAGGGTGAAAATAAATCTACGGCCTTCTTATAATCTTCCAATCTTTACTATTATGCGCCTTTTTCATATTCTTAGTTAACATTTGCTATCCTCATTTAACCAATGTATAATTGACATCGAACTTTTGAAAATTTTTTAAAAAATCCGACATATGTCCTTTTTATATAAAAGGGTGAGACATTTAACGCAAAAAAGCTTAGACCCATATGTATTAGCCATCAATTTATGAAATTGTTCGAAAAATTACTAAGTAATTAAATCACCGCGAATCAGAAATGTGAAAACATTCTCTCGAAAAAACAATTTGGTTTTTGTAAAGGTTATAGAACTCAAGACGAAATTTTTCAATATGAGAACAAATAAAATCTAATTCCCCTGAATAAATTTAGCTGCAATGTCCTTCTATATTTGATCACAGCCTTTAACTTAATGAAGTTTGACATATCAAAAGACAAAATTATTCTATTATAATTTTGATGACAAATCTAAAAATTTAAGAATGAATTTTCTTAACAATCGACAATGAGTTCTTCTTAATGGTAAAAATTTGAAATATATAATTACATTAACCTTAAACAGCCTTGGTGATTTCTGAGAAATTTTCATTACAATTTATAAACGCTCAAAAACTATTCATGTTGCGCTAACCTGAAAGCCACCACATGATAGAGGAGCGTCTTTTCTTCCTTTTTCTCTTTAAATCCGCTGCTCTATCGATGCGTGCCCTTGCGCGAAGTCTCTGGTCTCAGGAGCCTCTGGTACTCTGATTTTGGTCACGGCCGTATCAATGGGACTGGAGCATATCTTTGCTCAAAAATAGAAACAGTCAAACTATGCTTCCCTAAAACCCTACCCGTGCCCCAAGATTTTCAAATTAGTAAAAGGGTTGGAAAGAAATTTTTGTAAATGTGTAAAAACGGTTTGTCCTGTACGATGGATGCTCTTCTGTTTAAGGGGGTAACTTCAAATTTGGTGAACCTTAAAATGTATTCCTAAATATTTATATCAGTCAGTGAAAAAAGTTTTTGCAGCCTCGTTAG
Source organism: Hofstenia miamia (assembly GCA_900660155.1). Taxonomy (NCBI): domain Eukaryota; kingdom Metazoa; phylum Xenacoelomorpha; order Acoela; family Hofsteniidae; genus Hofstenia; species Hofstenia miamia. Next base: position 123,424 of record CABFPE010000335.1, on the reverse strand, counting down.
GAGTGCTTTCTTAAAATTGAACAAGGTAATGACTATGTCGTATTAGATAAAACGTTATCGGCTAATTCTATTAATTATATATATATATAACTCACGAACTACTAAGGTTATACCAAATCGAAAACCAGTTTTGACTTTGCACAAGGCATGGGTAAATGGGTTTGGGTTTTCTACTTACACAAAAATGTTAAGTTAGTACTTGTTCCCTTAAGCTTTTACCTCATGATTACCTGAACATTTAGTATGGCGAGAATTTAAAACTTCTTTAAAAATGAAATATTCAATAAGAAATAGTGAATCTCATGTATACAACCAGTGTAATATTGCCCTATTGTGATAACTAGCGCCACATTTTCAGTAAAAAATTAATTATCAGAGCATTTAAAGTATTTTCGCAGTTTGGTGGGTTGTCAATTATCGCTATGTGAATTGATGTGCTATTTGATTTGGCAATGAATTGATAAAACTTCTAGGAATGGGATTATGGGAATTATGACGTTATAGATGTAAAATTAAGCTTTGCAATATTACAACAAAAGCACTTAATTTGACTTTTGACCTAGGCTACACTGGTAGATGTTAAGGCTGTTTAAGTATTCATGGATATAGCATACAAGCAGGTTTTCTTGTTGCTACAAGTTGTAGCAAAATTACAAAATAAACAGTTTTTGGCCATTTTAGATACAAACACAGATCATTACGTGAAACAGATAATAAACGAATTTAAAATATTACTTGGCGGTGCACTTCGATACAGTTTCTTAATGATCCACTTTTATGGATGATAGTGCGGTGCGGTTGCAAAACACAAATGCAATGTTGTAGTAGAATCAANAAATTTACCAATATCTTCACGAACTTAAAGAAAATCATTTTGACATCATACCCATGGAACTGTTACCATCTTAAACTTTAATGATCTTTCAAGTTTTTATAAATTTTCTTAAAAGTGTCCATTTGATTTTAAAATTATGTTTGGTGTTCTAAAGTATAGCATTGAAACTGTTCCCCTCAAAATAACATGAAGTTTTTCACAATTGGCCACTAAAAATTAATTTACTTGATAATATAAGTTGAGTTATTTCAAAATTTCTGAATGAAATGCAATGTATAAATTGAATACAGGATTGATTTTGGTCTAAGAAAACAAAGATACCGAACCATATTCTCCAATACAATTCTTTAAAGAAATAAAATGATTTTTTCTAATTGTAGTGACAATTTTATAAATTCTTTTAAGACCTTGAAAGATTCTTAAAGTTTAATATGCTAACAGTTCCATGAGTAAAATAACAAAGAACACTGAAATAACACAAACCACCATACTAAAAAAAGAAGATCATAATTATATTTTAAACATACAAGTTTATTACATCAAAGGAACTTAACTGTTTTTGTTAATGCATGCATATATGAATTTTTAAACACTTACTGTAGTATTTTTATAAAGTTTTGTTTGCTCATATGACATTGAAAAGCATCAAAAGTGTTTATAGACTAAAATGAATTTGTATAGCATTGCTCAAATATATATATATATATATATAT
>CABFPE010000335.1:104026-117776 GCA_900660155.1 Hofstenia miamia | reverse complement strand
ATATATATATATATATATATCTCAATTTCATGTATTACCCAAGCAACAAGGATTCATTGTTGTCCAAGGATTGTCCATTATTGTTTTTATTATCGAATATTATTGGCGTTTGGCCGCTGGACTATTAATGATCCAGCCACATTCAACAATGAGCAAATAACAAAGTTTATTTAAAATTTAAAATTATCAAATATAAAATGTAATCACCATTGCAATTATTAAGAAAAATATGTATAAATTAGTTTACAAAACAAATCATATAAAATCAAATGTAAACAATTAAATAATTTCAAAAGAATGAAATGAGTATCAATATATCTGATTGAGAAAAATTTGAATCTTCCTGGTTGATGGTTTACTGAAACTGTTGTCTTACAAACTGAAATAGCGTGACATTATTAGAATAGCATTACCCCTCTCAAGAATCACTGAGAGGTGCTGAAAAAATTGTCTGATTAAAAACTTATGTTCGTTGTTAGCAGCAATTGAACCAATTATCTGAAGGTGTTTGATGGCAAGAGGAGACCAACATCCACGTGATTCTGCAGACAAAGAATTAAACGGAATTCTTGAAGAAAGACATGATTGGCGTGCTTTACTATTTTAGAAACATCTGCATTTTTGAGAGCGTGACCAGCAGCAATTCCAGCATGAAATAGGGTTAACGATTGCATGTAACTGTTGATGGTAACATCAAGAGCAGCTGGACGACTAGCAGATCAACAAAGAAGGAAAATATCTCCTGGAAGAGAGAAAGGTAAAGTGAGATTTTTCTGTAGAATCAAGACTAAATAAAACATAACAGAAACGATCATGGGGATATATTTTATCACCATCACCAGAGCAACACATGGCGTGATCGCCGTAAATATCCAGAGTCTTGTTGCACTTTTGACATGGCTGTGCATTGCTGATGAGTGGGATACCTAGACGATAGCAGAGAACTGCTCGGATCTCTGAAACAGTGAAAGTAAGACTAAGAGCTATCAGTGGCATTGCAGAAAGCCAGTCACCACTGAGAGGAAGAGAACAAGATTGAAGCCTCACTCTATCACAATCCCTGGAATAGTTGCTTTTGTTGAGAGTTTTGGAATTCAAATCAGCTTTCAGGATCTTCTTAGCTTTAGAAGCCATGTAAACAGGAGGAGTTGGGAAATTTGTCTCATAAGCTGAAGAGAAGATAGCATGAAATTCAGAAGACTGGTGGGATATTAAATCGATGTGAGAAACAATCTGTTGAGTAAGGGAATTGGAGTCGACTATTGAAACATTGAAAACAACTGATGCTATAAAAGATGTGATGGGAACTCCTAAGCCGCTTGTTTAACTGGCAAAGCTGTGCATACCTTGTCCACTGGAAATTGCTGAACCTGTCATACTTTCCAGAGTAGAATGGACAGCCTTGTCAAAATCTGAAATTGCATATGCAATGATGTTGGAATTAAATTTCTCAAGCTAAAAAATTTGGAAGAGCCGCACAACGAAAAATTTAATGCAATTCCATTGCGGATCCTCAAGATTGAAAATGTTTTCCATGATTGCATTTCATTTTTCAACTTTTTTAGAGAAAATTCATTGATAAAATTTGAATTAGTGCTTATTGGAAAGCCTAAGTTGACTAGACCAGTTTCCTTTAGTTTGGTATCTTTTAGTAGAAGACCAAAGTCAATTGAAGCGTTCAAAGACCAAATTTCACACTTGCCAGTGTTGATTTCTAATTTGACTCCAGCCATTGACTCAGTAAGGTTAATAAAGGCATAAACTAAAACTTGAATAGGCCCGAAAGGATGTCATTATCAAGTTACCACACATTGCAAGTTAAGAAAGGGAATCTCTCTTGGAAGGCTTGAATTTTGGAACAGATTGTAATGACAAATAACAGCAGAAGATCTCTTTATTGAACACTGCATGTCGAAGAAATATATGAGTACTAAATTTCAACCATGATGGCTGGATGTGACAAAATGTAGCATTAGTAAAATTTCCGAAAAACTTAATTTGAATCGTTCCAGAATACATTATAAACAATTAATATAAATTAGTTTTGTAAAATATTATAGTTTGTATAAAATAATATAACCATAATGATTAGTTTATATATGCTTATTATATATTTTATGGAATGTTATCCAATAAACATTTTGAGCATTGTATTTTGTATTGCATGAATAACTTGAAAAAAATGCTTAAGAACTCTTCATACTGGCTCATTGTTGGATTTATCCAGCACCTTTCTTAAGGTGTTGTTGACATGAGAGTGTTCACGTCACTCTTAGCTTCTTATTCATTTCACATATTTCCAGACTTGTGTTTTCGTTTCTTCTACCAATTGAAGTTGTGAAGCTCCTCCCCCTTTTACAGATATCAAACTAGTCATCACTGCTCCCTCCCTCCCCATCAATTTATCCTCTTCAATTAAAGACTTCTCCTCCCCCCCAGTAAGTTTTTTTCCTTCTCTTTTCCTCTTTTTTCTTTTATCTCTGCAAAAGGACCACATACGCAGAAGCTTTAGGTTTCAATACAACTGTCACAGCTCCTGAAAATATTAATGAGCTTATCTTTAATCATACCGATTTTGCAAACTTAACTGCAACATATATACAACCAGCACCACCAATTGATTATAACACAATCCATGCTAGGGCTCAATTTTGCCGTAATTTGTTCAATAATCTAGCTAACACAATCCTTGTACTTTTAATATCTAAGTACCCTGAGATTGAAAAACAAAACCAAATATCAAAAACACTGGCATCACTGAGAAACTCTTCAAAGTTGCTAAAGTCTTATCAACTTATTGTAACAGCTGAGACTGAGAATGATCTTAATGAGTTGATGTTCTCTCCTATAAAATTTGAGGGCAAAACATTGCTTCAAACTGATTGCTCAAGAAGTGTTTCCAAAAAAGCATTAAGGCAAACATGTTGAATCTTTCCTCCAAGTGCTCTGTTAGGGCTAAATTTGCGCTTCTTGTAAATAACTCAGAACTTAGCAACATAGGAGACTTTAAATCAATGGAACACAGAACGAATTTTATTCAACTCTTTCAGCATAAATTTTGTAATTACCAGCTGGTAACAGCAAAATCTGTTAAGTGAGTGATCTCAATAGCATAGATTTTTTAACGTGGAAGGTGAGCACAATTTATAAAAACTGCTTCCATACTGGACATTCCCGATGTAATGTTAATCTTGCAGAACCAGCATATGGCGTTGACGTATGGAAACAGATCCACAATAAGAAAACTGAAACAAAATGTGAGCATTCTACAATCGAGCTAAATCCTAGCAATGGCCCTGAGATGATAAAAACAGAAGAAGAAAAGAAGTTGAAAAGGAAGTAAAGCAAGTTGACGAAACTCCAGCTTGCAAAACAGAATATAGACATAATCAGCTTAAGGAAATCAAAATTCCTCAAAGCTGATTCCCCATTTAACCAGGAACCTCTGACAATAGATAGCGACTTTCTTAGTTCTGCATAGTATGACTCTAAGCATCATCAATTTTAATGTAAACGGGGTATCAGCTTCAAATAAATTTATTCGAAATTTTGACGCACTAAAAATCATAGGTCTTCATATAATTTTATCCAAGAGTAAAAAATAAGTAAAATTGGAGATATATGTGAAAATACATAAATTTATATAACTATGAGACAATCAATACTAGTAAGACAACAATTAGAAATTAACGGCTTATTACATTTGCGAACAGTTCTAGCCTTGAGAGAAATCTAAAATTCAAGACACTGATTACAAAGCCTCTGTTGAGTTCAAAAAATGGTCTACTTATAAATTATTACTTAGGGAAGGACGATTACAAGAACAAGGCTAATGAAATAGACAATTTCATAGAAAAAACTATGCTTACCTCCATTTTATTAGCAGGAAATTCAAACTTTTTTCAAAATCTTGTGAATATAAAAAAATTCCAGAGCAGGGCAAAATATTACACAAGCTAGGTATAAGTATTTTATCGTGCTATCCTGAGTAGTTACAACCAAATTGACACATAAAAAGCTTTTGAAAATATATCCCATCCCCATTTTAACAAAATCAGTTAGTATTAATATAGGATAGGTCATAGCATAAAAGTCTCTAATCTTATTAATATAAGTATTAATGACCACAAGCCTCTATTAACAAAATTTTCAGGTGAAAGAGTTCATGGGCCAGGTACATTGTGAATGCAATTTAGCTTTATGCAAGAATCCAAAAAGAAATTGAAGAAATAATAATAACATCACTGAAAAGAGCTTGGGAAAAAACATCCAAATAAAATGGCAATTAATGAAAATAAGAATAAGGCAGAAACTAAATAAGAAAGTAAAGTAAATTGTGAGACGTAGATATCATAAGAAAAGTTCACTAGAAAAGCAATTAGAATGCATAAGCAAAGAAATGATAATCCATGTAAAGATGAAAGAAGAGTCAGTAAAGAAGATCAATAAAATCATTAATGAGAAAGCCCCAGGCGGGGCAATAATATAGAATATGAAATCAATGAAAGAAATAGGAAAATGATCAACAATTTTATTAGGTCAATCAAGAAGTCAAATATAAAAGAAGTAAAAACAATTGAGGGGAAATTCTGAAAACATCGATGACATATTCAAGTCCTTTTGACATTATTACAAGGATCTCTACAGGGAAAGAAGTGCTGATGAAAATCTATCGAACTTAAAAATTCTAGGGATACAGTAGGATGCTTATATAGCATGTAACAAACAACTATTTAGCATTTCAGGGATATACCAAGAACGAAGAAGCTTATGAAGTGTTCAGGTTTAGATGGGATAAATTATACTTTTATATGGCCTTCAATTCTATCTTAGCCCCTTATTTAAAGATCATATCTCATCTGTTCTGCGTAAATCTTTCACCACTTTCTTCTAAACACATCAAGAAGAATTAAAGAACATGAGACCAGTTCTAATATATCTAATCATCTAAATAAATGCGGACTAAATTTTGAAACAAAAATATTACATAGGACGTCAAGATCAAGTAATTTAAAGATTATTTAGAGTATTTTTATAAAATCCTTGCAACCAAGTTTAAACACAAAAGAAGACGATATTTATAAATTAAATTTACCACTTTTTAAAATTTAGGAAATTATAATTATTATTGTAAAATCTAGTAAATTTAGAGGGAATAATTTGTAAAACTGACGATGACTTTGTAAGTCGAAATATATCTTGCATGTTCTTATTAAGGTTAATTAAGCTCCTAAAAAACGACACATCAATGTTTGCTAAACTTAGGAGAACTTGTCTAAATATATTTACAATTCATTGCGTGATTGATATATGTAGGGCAAACACCTCCAATCCAAATATTGATTACAATAACACATATGACTCCATCAACCATAAGCATTTACTTAGTATTATATCTAGAATGGGGTTTCCCCTAAAAATTATTACTGTGATTAAAGCTTTATATATTTTTAACATATCCTGTTAATTAATTAATGCCTTAAGTTCACTCGTAATTGTCACTGAAAGAGGAGTAAGGCAAGCGTGTCCCCTTTCATGCTTTCTTTTCACCATAGCTATTGAACCTTTTCTAAAATCCAAACTTTAAATGAATTATAGGCTTCATATATGAAGAATGATGATATTACATCTCCTGTAGACAATATTCAAAACTTCAAAATATTTTGACCAACTTTGAAAAATTTAGCTGTGTAAGTCGTCTGACCATCAACCAACAAAAATCTGTTTATACTAGTTTGAATGGTGCAAGGCCATGGTTGTACTGTTGACCTTGAATATATAAATGTACTTAGAGTAAAACTTAATTTACTGCAGAATAAACAACTTTTAAATTTTATAGCTAACCGAAAATTATCACCAACTATATTATAAAATCAATTGCTCTCCTAAAGATTTTTAGTCATACACTAGCTTATTCTGTAAACATTGACTTTTTAACTTGAAACTTTTTTAGTGAACCACGTGTTCTCGTTTAGTCTGTAAGTATTAGTGTTTGATGTGTTCTATTAACATAGTTCTGCGTGTCCTTTGATGGCCTTTTTCTACTAAGCCATTGTTGAATGTTGACAGAGTTGTAAATATGTGAATAGTTTTCATGTGGAGGTGTGTTTTTGTATTTTCTAGTACATGATGAAATAAACTGCTTTCTAAATGAAGTAAATAGTATTAATAGCAAATGGCAATGAAAAAGGAACAGTTCATGTTCTTAGTTCAACATTTTGTGTTTTAGAATATACTCGAAAGTGTCTACAATGGGTAATATTAACGTTATCTATATTCAAATTCACTACAGAAACAACAAAAACATCAAAATTTTATTATGTTGTAAAATATAATATGTTTTAACTGCATTAATTATAAATTATGCATACAAAAGTATTTTGACAATTCAATTCTATAGATTCAACTGCTAGATGCAGTGATAAATTATTGCTGAAAATGCAAGTGTCATTAGCATATTGGATTAAATTGCATTTGTTCATAGAATGAATGTCATTTACATAAATATTAAAAAGAAGAAAACCTAGAATCACTTGTTGAGGCATCTCATTATAAATTGTAAAAATTTTGAAAGATACCATTGAACTTAATGATTAATAGAATCACTGGCCTTTGAGATATTTAAGAAGGCAACAGCTGCAAATTTATTCGAATCGAGAGACTTGATATGATGACTTCTGTAAGTTTATGAGTACATGAGAGAATGCTTAAAGGACTTCTTGATTGTTGGTTTTGCTTAAGAATTGACTTAATAATGTCTTATAACAAGGTGGGAAGCAGAAAGAAATTTGTGATGTAAGACTTTTTACGTGAAGAGTTTTCCTAATTAATGATGGAGCCAATTTATATTCCTATGTTGACAAAAATCTTGTATATAATTCATTAAATACTTCTAAATTATCAATAAGATTGTTTCCATTCTGATATTTTACCGCATCAATTAATCACTTATTATTTTTGATTTCATGTATTAGCTTCAATTTTGACTTCTCATTTGGAAGACGTGCGTATTCGTTTTTAATGAATTCATTGAATGTTCGACGAGATTCAAAGTTCGACGCCTTTCTAGCTCTTTTATATGAGGGAAAATTTTTGCTGGATCGAGAATTCATAAAATGTGTACATGCTATGTTCTTTTCATGATTCAATACTTTGCAACTGTCAGTTCTCCAAGGTTTGTTAAGAGTGAAAATTTTGATTTGAGAACAAAATTGATTTTAGACACATATTGATTTTTCCGTAGCCTGTGCATACTAAAATAAAGATATATTTAATTATTAAATTTATTATGAGTAGACTTTTAGGGTTTTAATGTTTTAGATTTAAAGCAATTTAAGTGAAAATGGGCAATATGTATAAGAATGTTCATCTAGACAACACATGGAGTTACATGTTTCTTTTAAGCATGTCTTAGTGTGTATATGAGTGTGTATGTGTACATATTTACCATATTTTGACCATATCATTATCTAATGATAGTCATTAATTTTCAGTGTTGCTAAGCTGAGTCTAATTTTATTAGCAATAAAAAAGTGATCTTAGCTTTGGTTATAATTCTACAATTATGTCTTTGCAGTTATATTTATTAGTCTTACTAAAACTAACTGATATATCACTCCTCTTGAACACTTTTAAATAATGAACGGCAATCTTTAGCATTTTATTTAAAGGAATGATTGATATATTTAATTTAGGTAACATACTTTGCTTATTGGAGACTTTTTTAATCAATTCTTCAGTTATTGCAATCTACCAATTCAGTTTACTATGGAATTAATTAATTTTGATTACTTTCAACTAATGGAGGCGAAGTATATATACCTCGAAAAAATGCTGGAATTTTTGCTTTCAAGAATCTTATTTCGTCACTCTACCTGTTATGGTATAAGTTATGGTTACATGCACTTAATCTCTAAGCATTTTTTTCGATGCCTTTTAGTGCTCATGTATATAATGCTATATTTACGTAAAATAGTATCCATTTAAAACAAAAAAATAGTGAATGGTAATCTAACCTTTTTTCAAATAAATTATTTCTTTTCATTAAGTTTTTATAAATTCAACATCGATAAAAGTACTAATTATAACAACCTACTTGATTTTGCCCAATTATGGAAATCTAAACTTACAAAAGGTATGTACACATAGCTGACTAATATCACAATTTTCATTTTTCTACCAATTTTTATCTTCCAAATTTGGAGAGATCTAAAAAAGCGATTTTTTTTTTTGCATTACTCCTTAATAAATTCACACTTTGAAAATGTATAACATGAGTATGATTCAAGAAATGATATAAATACATGTAATCAGGACCCTATCTAATTGATTGAGAAATTGCTCTAATCAAACATATATTGCATAAGTTTTTATATTCAGCATGATTATTAACAATTAGAGTATCAACCCCATTTGTGACATAAAACAGCAAGTTTAAACAAAGATGATTATTTGTTTTTGATTAGATAAGATAAGATAAGAGATTCTATATTCAGATTAATGTTTACAATTCAATAACTGATAATTTATCTGAATAGNCGATGCCTTTTAGTGCTCATGTATATAATGCTATATTTACGTAAAATAGTATCCATTTAAAACAAAAAAATAGTGAATGGTAATCTAACCTTTTTTCAGATAAATTATTTCTTTTCAATAAGTTTTTATAAATTCAACATCGATAAAAGTACTAATTATAACAACCTACTTGATTTTGCCCAATTATGGAAATCTAAGTTTACAAAAGGTATGTACACATAGCTGACTAATATCACAATTTTCATTTTTCTACCAATTTTTATCTTCCAAATTTGGAGAGACCTAAAAAAGCGATTTTTGTTTTGCATCACTCCTTAATAAATTCACATTTTGAAAATGTATAACATGAGTATAATTCAAGAAATTATGTAAGTACATGTAATCAGGATCCTATCTAATTGATTGAGAAATTGCTCTAATCAAACATATATTGCATCAGTTCTTATATTCAGCATGCTTATTAACAATTAGAGTATCAACCCCATTTGTGACATAAAACAGCAAGTTTAAACAAAGATAATTATTTGTTTTTGATTAGATAAGATAAGATAAGAGATTCTATATTCAGATTAATGTTTACAATTCAATAACTGATAATTTATCTGAATAGCGTCATAAATTACAAAAAAGTAACCAATCTACAAATCAACATACATTACAAAAAGTAACAATTCTTACAGGCTATGGATGAATTACTTTATATTGCTATTTTAATGACGAGTTATCGTATAGTCATTGTTGTAAAATTTAAATCCTAACCATGATGTACCTAAAATATATTTTTGCTTAAGGAAGATTTTTAAACGTTTTTTAAAAGGTTTCAATTTTTCAATGCTTTTAATTTCTTTAGGTAGCGAATTCCAGGTTCGAATTGCGACATTAATGAAAGATTTCTTCAAAACTTTTTTCTTATACTTAACACATGTAAAAATTTTAGATCTTGAATTCTGTTTATACGCAAATCCCGGGAATTTAATTGAATTATAAGGCGGTAGATTTTTTACTAGTTTGAAAAATGTTAGCAAGGTATTTAAAATGACGAGTTGTTTTGGAAAGAGAATTGACCTAGAAATGTAATGTTTAGTTTTCGATGAATTTTTTGCTGAGATATTCAGTGCCCATTTTAATTGAATGTCAAGTTTTCTATAAAGCACATCACTTAAATCAGTAAATAAGATGTTTGCATAATTAAGGTGGCTCATGATAAAAGCATGGAAGAATTGAATAATTGCACAAGGTGGTAATTGCTTAACTACTAGTGTCATACTTTTTATACCTATAGCTAGTTTTCTAACTGTTATGTTAATGTGAGTGTTGAACTTTAACTTTGAGTCAATGGTTACGCCTAAGTACTTGAAAGTGTCTACAATAGGTACATTAACAGTATTAATTTTCAAAGTCATTTTGGAAACATCGTAGTTATTTTTATTGGGCTGCAAAATACAAAATTCCGTGTTAGCTTCATTAATTAGCAACTTATGCATTGAAAAATATTTTGACAATTTGTTGCAATTGAATTCTATTGATTCCACTGCTGAGTGCAATGATGTATTATCGCTGAAGATGCAGGTGTCATCGGCATATTGAATTAGATTGCAATTGGTTATTGACTGCATGTCATTTACATAAATACTAAAAAGAAGAGGACCTAGAATCGTTCCTTGAGGCACCCCATTGTAAACCGGTAACCAATCAGAAAAAATATCGTTTAATTTAACTCTCTGGAATCTTTGGTTAAGGTAACTAGTTATCAATTGCTTACTATTACAAGAAAATCCTAAGTAAGATAGTTTTTCAATAAGTATGTTGTGATTAATCGAATCAAAGGCTTTTGAGAGATCTAAACAAGCTATAGCTACAAATTTATTAGAATCGAGGGATGCTCTCCATTTTTCAGTAGCATGTAATAGTGCATCAGTTGTTGAAAAATTTTTGCGAAATCCAAATTGGGTGTTCGATAATAAATTATACTTATTAAAATGTTCAATTATTTGGTTATGCAATAATCTTTCGAATATTTTACTTATTGGAGAAGTAATTGAAATTGGTCGATAATTAGTGGCAATTGAAGGATCGTTTTTCTTAAAAATAGGAGTAATGTGAGCAAGTTTTAGATAATCTGGGAAGTGATTGCATTTTATAGATTCATTAAAGATGAAATTTAAAGGACTTGCAATGATATCTGCAGTCATTTTAAGAGCCCAAGAGGGGATATTTGAGGGACCACTTGATTTGTTGGACTTAAGCTTAAGAATCGATTTAATAATTTCATAGGTAGTTGAGAATCGGAAATAAAATTCAGGTGTAAAGATTTTGTGTGAGAGGTTTTTGTATTTAATAAGGGGGCCGTTGTAATTTCCTAAGTTGACAAAAGTCTTGTTTAATTCATTAGAAATTTCTAAATTGTCGGTTAGATTATTTCCATTTTGATCTTTAATCACATCAATTAAGTTTGATTTAGATTGCTTATAATTTGTGATTTCTTTTATTAGTTTCCATTTTGACTTTTCATTTGGAAGACGCGTATACTCATTTTTGATAAATTCATTGAATGCCCTACGAGATGCGATATTCGAGGCATTTCTGGCCTTTTTATAGGCAGCAAAGTTCTTGTTAGTTCGAGAATTTATAAAATGTTTATATGCTTTGTTCTTTTCGCGAATTAAAGCTTTACAAGGGTCAGATATCCAGGGTTTGTTAGAAAAAGTATTGTTTGCTTTGGATTTGGTTGTGGATTTAACCATTATTTTCCTTTCAGGGCAAAATCTGTTGAGGAAAAATTCAAAAATGTCTGAGAAATTTTTTAGCATTTCATTTATATTTGATGCAGAATATAGCGGAAAATCAAATTAAGATTTTAAAAGAAGTGTAAAAGTGTATTTGAAACGAAGAGAAAATTACATACCATTGAACTCAATCAATCCAGAAACAGAAAATACGATTTTTATGAGCACAAGTGTTGAAAACTTAATTTGTATATTGAATTTATGTGCAGTCTTAAAAATAATAATATTATTAATATTATAAGCGCCGCGGAATACCAGTAAATTTCAAAGCATTTGGTATTCAGTGGCGCCGAGCGATTTTTAGGCTAATGAAATCGGCTGAAAATGTGTATTCGTTTTGTATATTATATTCGTCAATAGTAACGTAAGTTTCAGCGTGGTGGCCCTGTTCAAACATGAGAAAAACCGCTTCAAAGTTTTCGAATTTTAACTATTATAGTGGCGCTGAATAAAATTTTTAGACACTTATAATGGCGCTGAATACAAAATCAGAACTATTATAGTGGCGTTCTATACAATATTGTTTTATTATAGAGGCGCTTAATACACAAATTTTGATTTTGATAAATATATTGATGGCCATCATGTCAGCGTGTTAACTTATCATGTAGCAAGTTTTAAAACAAAATAAAACTCCTGTTAAATCACTTGAGAGAAAATCCGAAAATTTTGTTCAAGTTTTGTCCTCATTTTTCAGTTCAAACTATTCCTTAAATGAATCTGAAAAATAGTTATTTTTAATGCTTAAGAATATCAATAAAATTTTTCCAAGAAAATATATACAGCAAATCAATTTTCAAAGTAGATATGAAGCCGAAAGCGAATTTTTTAACAGTTTATTCTAAAATAGGCTCGATTATACAGTATTTGCGATGACTTTTTAGTCATATTTCTTTTTGCGTTTTATCGATGTATTGTTTGTTAAATTTACTGTTTATTTCAAGAATTTTTTAAATAAATAAATAAATATTCGCTTTATTTCCTGTGCAAAAATAGCACAAATGTAAAGAGTAAACAAAATAAGCACAGCAATAAAAAATGCTGTACATCGCTAATAGTGTTAGTAAATATTCTTTTTAATATATTTTGGTAAGTCGCAATTTCTAAGATAAATTACAGCCATTGGTAAAAATCATTTTTGAAAGTGAGTTGTTCTGAGACGGTAAGATCGAAAAGTGGACCGGGTGCCATATAGTAAGCTTTTAGAGCTCTTAATTTCAGAGCAAAGCGGATGTTCAAGATTATTAATACCTTTCTCCACAATCTTGACAGGCTGTTTAAAATAATCATCTACAATTGATGTCATCTTTTGTTTGGTAAAATTTGACGCTGGTAAAACTTTATGTAAGAGGTTTTCGCAACTTGGTTTTCTCTTTCATTTAAACCCCAAAAACTATTGCTCCATACATGTAGTGAAGCAAAATGAAAGATTTAAGTAGAATAATTTGTCTAAAAAAATCAAGATTTTTATACCAGCAAGAAATAGTCTTTATCGAATAATTAATCCTTTTGATCATTACAATAACCTGCTCATCCCATTTTAAATGATCATCAAAATGAAACCCAGGTATTTTCAATTGTTTACCTTTCTTATGATATTAATAATGATGGTAATAGTATCATCAGAAATATCATCTAAAGACTCATTTGAACATCTTCCTTTAAAAATTAATTCTGCGCATTTCCAAAATTAAAAATTAAGTTGTAACTTTTACAAAAATGCTCAATTGCAGCAATAGCATTTTTGTATAATTCGAAATCATTTATATTGTGAATGGCTTTTTAAATTTTAGTATGATCAGAGTATTTATCCAAATCACAATATTTGGCCTTCATAGAATTAGTGCTATATGTATAGAAAGAGAGCCACCCTGTGTTATCCCTACCAAGATATTGGCATATTCTGTCGGATTTTGCCGTTCTTTCACACATTGCTTAACCATTCATATAACTACAGAGCCAATTTGAAAAAACATTTTTAATTCCCAACTGCAACTTCACTAATATTATTTAAAAAAACATTTTGTAAAATAGTATTGAAAGCTGAAGAAAAATCGACAAACAAACATCTAATAATGAATTTACCGCTATCAAGGTTTTTAAGTATTTTGTGATTCAAGCAAAGTAACGCATCAACAGTCGACATCCCCCTTTTTATAGGCAAACTGTTAAACGTCATCAACATCACTAACCAACTTAATTAGGTAATTCAGCGCAGTTCTATCAAGACATCTCGCTGTAATAGGAGTTACTACAACTGGTCTAAGAGATTGCATATTTTCAATGGATGAATCTAGTTTTTAGAAATTACAGAAACCATACCAGTCTTCCAGGAAGTAGGATAAAATTGATCGGCAAAACTTAAAGCCAACAAATTTGCAAACGGTTTGGACAACTGATCTGCACAATCATGATATATATATATA
>CABFPE010000335.1:86681-103857 GCA_900660155.1 Hofstenia miamia | reverse complement strand
AATATATATATATATATATATATATATATATAAGCAGGAACTTTACTATCAGCAGAAGATTTCTTTGGATTAACATTTTTAAAAATTAGTTTGACATCCGTCGGCGCAAGAATTGGACAATTATCTGTTCCAAGTAAATGATCAAAGTCAGTGTCTAAGGCATCCTTTCCAACATGCTCATTGAAGCGAGTAAAAAACCTATAAGGGTATTTGTTTTTCCTTGTTTATTACAAAACCTTTGTAATTTCTCTTTATTTTGCTGTTAATTTGATCAAAAATACCATGAATAGACATTTGACTTGTTTCATTTTTTCTTGGGCCGATTCATTATTCTGTTAATATTTTTCTAAACCACATTTCTTTCATGGTTATCTCGATTTTTGATTGCACAAGCTTTCTCCTTAAGACAATTTTTCGATTCGAGGATTTTCGCAAACATTTTTCTATCCGTATTCTTAATTTTCCTTTTAGGAACAATAGTATCTATTACAAACTGAATGTATGATTTTGCACACACAACCTTGTTATCCAGTAGTAAGTCACTTTGAATAAGTTCCCAGTCTGTACTAGAAAAAGATTCATTAAGATCAATAATATTCTCAGACGTTGCTACCTGCCGTGTGCAATTACTTACTCTAGTGTTAATTTTACATGTTTTTTAGGTAGCAGAATATAGTTTCATAATCAGAATTACCAATAGGTGTAAAGACACGTATTTTATATAAATTGTCATCACTAACGTAAGCTGAGATGATTTCTCCGCGAGCGGTTGGTCCCGCTGAGCTCTCCGTCCTACGTTCACTTGGTAGTGAGAATTTCATAACGAGTGAGCGTAGCAGAATCACGTCTGCTAAACTTCTAGCTCCATTCAACAATCTATCAAAGGAAGAGCTTTTAACATTGCACAGCTTACTCCACACCGTTCTCGCACACGAAGAAAAGGAGGTTCCGCCGTTCAAAACTCCAGAGAAAGATGAATGGACACAAGTTTCACCGCCTAAAAAAACCGTTGCAACATCACCCATCATCACAAATTCATCCGCTTCCTCACAAACACAGGACGTACGAAAACGACGCGCCAAACGACTGCGAACAGATGCAGGTATGCTTATTTTAGGAACCTCAATGTATCGATACCTACAAGCACCCGCCCTACTAAAGAAAGACACAGTTGCAGTACATTCATATCCGGGAGCAACTATAGAAGAGATGACTGAAACAATTAAAGAATACACGCCGTCGGACAACATTAAAAAAATACTTGTCACCGTTGGCAGAAATGATGTAATGCAACACAAAACAGAATACACGATTTTATTTAAAAATTTAATTAACGCCTTAAAACATATTTTTAGGTCCGCTGTAATTTTTGTAGGAGAAGTCGCACCGTTTCCAGATGATAGCACGTTGAATAAAAAGATTCAAGAACTTAATTTTCTTATCCACCAAAATGCGAAAATTCTAGGGTATACCGTTTTTCACAACTTTCAATCTTTTTATTTAGGAAATAACATCAACCGTAAATTATTTGCACAGGATGGTATCCATTTCTCAAGAAGAGGATACTCAACACTAGCGCGCAAGATCAAAGAATTCTTTGATGAAATACCGCCCCGTACTCAACGCTATTTCAGCACTGCACCGCCACGTTTCAACCGCCATGCCGCTACCTTCACGTCGCCCACGTTTAAACACACGCAGCGCCAATCATTTCTTCCGCCTCATCAGTTTAATTGGCCTAATCAACGCGCACCACAGCATTTTCATAAAACCTACGCTTCCGCCCTGTCATCTCCGCCGCCAAATTTCTTCACACTAGCAGAAATTCACAAGCTAAGATCTTTCCTAACTTTTAACAATGTCTTGTAAATATTTATATTTTGTGCATTTACTAACGACGCTCAGGCTATGGAAATTTCATCATCTAAATGCTAAAAATTATTTTCATTCAAAATTGTTAATCCTTCTTTTGTTATTTAACTTATTTTATTGTCATAAAAAATATGAAACTACCCATGTTTTGAATATAAAAAGAAGAAAAGTATGCTATTATAAATTAATTCATTATTCTCCTATTAACAACAAAAACATCTTCATCGTGTTTATCAGCTTTAAAAAATTACTAAGTATCTCAATATTTTTTTCCTTATTATTAATTCTTCATGGCATTGAAAAGAACCCTGGTCCGATTTTAGATTACGATACTTATTTCGATAGATTGAATGCAAAAAATAACACTATTAACTATGTGCATATAAATTTTCAAAACCTGTCAAAGAAAAATTTTGAATTTAAGCAATTTATGTCTAATTTTAAAAATGATGTTATTCTAGGAATCTCGGAAACCTGGTTGTCGAACAAAGACTTTGATAATTGTTGGTCATTCAATAAATCATTTTGTTTGTTTAGAAAAGATAGGCAAACTAATAATCTATTAGGAAAATCCAGTGGTGGAGGTGTCTCATTATTAATACCAAAAATTTTCAAACCTAAATTACGCGAAGATATAAAGTATAGCGACGTATCTAAATTTGAAAGCTTATGGGTAGAAATATCAAATCCCTTAAGAAATGCTACATATAAAAAACAACTGATAAATGTTTCTTATTCTCCGCACAAAAAATACTCGAATTATTTCATTGAGCAATTGGAAAATGAATTGGTTTTAGCTGTTTCTGAAAATAAAGACATTATTTTAATGGGAGACTACAACATTAATTATTTGGACCAAAAAGAACGAGATAAAATTGACAATTTACTAAATATGTTTAATCTGAATATTGTTAATAAAATTACGCCGTCAAGGGTCACTGCAACGAGTAGCACGCTTATTGATTACTTCATAATGTCAGATAATGATTTTTCAAAACTTACATATTTTACAGCTGAATGTCCGTTCTCCGATCATTGCATTACTTCCATTAGCTTTATAACAACGAAACCAGTAAATTCAATAGTTAGGAAATGGACCACAATTCGGGAAAAAAATAATCATAATGTTGAAAAACTAAAATTATCGCTGACTTTTGAACATTGGCATGAAGTGTATTATGCACAAGATACTAATTCTATGATGGAAAATTTCATTTCAATCTTTGAAAAACACCTTAATATTTTCTGTCCAGAAAAGAAGATCTTAATTAACAAAAATTTTAAAAATTGTGCCTCTAAATATAATAAATCTAAACCTTGGTTAACTGATTTATCCAAAAAATTGATTATTGAAAAGAAAAATGCTTTTAAAAATTTCTTATTGACAAAATCTAGCGAAAATTTCTTAGCTTATAAAAAAGCAAGAAATTTATCAAATATTGAAAATCGTAAATCTTTTAATAAATATATTAAAAATGAATTCAAAATTTTACCAAACCAAAAGTCTAAATGGAAACTCATTCATGAGATTGCTAACACTGCAAAATCTAAATCTACAATCATTGAGGAGATTAGAGACTCGGATGGGAACTCATTTACAAATGATTTTGACATTACTAATGTACTAAACGAAACATTTGTTAACTTGGGAAAATTTAAAGGACCCTATATCAAATATCAATCACCAAATATTAATAATAAAATACCCGAATTCATTTTTCGTTTTTCTACTACATACGAAATGATTAAAGCAATTAATAAACTAAAACCCAATAAATCTAGTGGTCCATCTAAAATTCCTTCCTGGATATTAAAAGTAACTGCCTCTATAATTGCTGAGCCTTTAAATTTCATCTTCAATGAATCCTTAAAACAGAACAATTTTCCAAATCGTTTGAAACAAGCATATATTACTCCGGTTTTCAAAAAGAAAGATGCAACTTTAGCTATTAATTATAGGCCGATCTCAATTACTTCGCCAATAAGTAAAATTTTCGAACGTCTCTTACATAATCAAATTAGTGACCACCTTTCAAAACACCAATTAATGTCAAAAACACAATTTGGTTTCCGCAAGAATTTTTCAACTGATGATGCTCTTTTGTATGCTACCGAAAATTGGCGATCATCTCTTGACTCTGACAAATTTGTTGCAGTGGCCTGCCTTGATCTTTCAAAAGCTTTTGACTCTATTAATCACGATATCTTATATAAGAAATTAGAAAAGCTAAGATTTTCTGAAAGTAGCGTTAAATTAATATCAAGTTATCTAACTAATAGAATTCAGTGCGTCAAATTAAATAATACTTTCTCTAATTGGCTATCTATAAAAAACGGAGTACCGCAAGGTACCATTCTTGGACCGCTACTTTTTAACATATATGTAAACGACATGCAGCAACATACGAATTGTCAATTGATTCAATACGCCGATGATACATGCATTTTTAGTGGAAATACATCCTTAAATCAAGCAATAAATGATGTAGAACAAAATTGTGAAAAATTGAGTAAATATTTCAACATGCACAAATTAAACAACAACAGTGAAAAAACTGAATTTTGCATCTTGAATCCTCAGGGGAAAAGTGTATTCCTACCCAATTCTTCACTTACTTTTAATAACGCCTCAATCTCCCCTAAAGAATCCTTCAAATATCTTGGTATAACTATTGACTCAAAATTAACATACAAGCAGCAAGTAAAAGAAATTTTAAAACGCATGGCAATGAGTATTAAAACATTATCACACGTAGCTGAACATTTACCCTCTGCCATTATGATTCAATTATTTCATGCTCTAGTAATGAGTCATCTTAATTATGCAAATACACTTTTTTCAAGCTTAAATGAATCATTAGTAAAAAAACTTACAATACAATTAAAATGGGCATTGAATGTTTGTCAGAAAAACTGCTCCAAAACAAGAAATTACATTTTGTCATCTTTGCTGTTTCCAAATCAACTCTTTATTTTTAATATTTTGATAAAGTTTTTTAAAATGACAAATCAATTACCTCCTTATAATTCAATATCATTTCCAAACTTTTTTCATAAGCGCAATATAAAAACTAATCATTATACTAGCATTAAATTTCGTAAAAAAATCAAGCAACAGTCTTTTATTAATGTTGCAATTCGCAATTGGAATCGATTACCAAGTGAAATTAAAATGATTAAGAGTGCAATTACGTTTAAAAGAAAATTAAAAGCATTTATGTTGAAGGAAAAATTCATTTTGGGTAAATCATGGTTAGGATTCAAATTTTACAATAAAGATTATACAATAACGCGCAATTAATTTCCATAGCCTGAACAGAACAGATTTTGTAGTCCTATTTTTTTTTGTAAATATAGTTATTTGTTATCATTCTTGACGCTATTCAGATAATAACCAGTTTTGTAATTGAAAATATTATCTGAATAAAGAATATCTTATCTTATAAAATCCAGTTGAGAGTTATTCAGAATATATGTGCCTCTAACTAAATTGAAAAGATTTAAATTATGAACACAAGACAAATTTGGTTTATTAACATCATCTGCAATTATCAAGACATGCTTTTCAACTTTTGATTGAATTAGCTGTAAAATTTTTGTAAGCTCCTTCCTCATAAAAACCCTTTTATTAACAAAAACAATCACATTATATTGAGAAGGCACAAACCTTGGTCTGCATTTTAATACTTGTAATTCAAGATTAGGGTTGTACATTTGAGCTATTAATTTAGGCCGATTCGGACATCATTGTTAACTAACATACGTAATTAGGCCACCACCTCCATCAAATTTTTCAAAAACATGAAAATTACAAAATCTGTATTAACATCCTTTTTACCTTTTACAAGTTTGGTCTCTTGCATAGCAAAAATTGAAACAGAAGGGAATAATAGCAACCATTCTTTCACCAAGCGTAACTTAGATAATAAACCATTAACATTATTTGCTATAATAAATGGAAATGACAGTTCTTGAGCAAAGGTTTCTGTAACAAAAAACAAGCAAACTATAATATTCACATTAACAGTAGTGTCAACCAAAGTAGCGGATTCAAAATTATTGGTATTTGTTATCATTCTTGACGCTATTCAGATTTTATCATGCCCTTCATCGAATTATTGGAGACTCACATTGACTTCATTGTTGTACAACTCAAGATTTTAAAAGAGATAAACAAAAATAATTATCTATTGAAAGTTTACATAAAATATCATTCAACAAACAAACTAACAAACTACATTAAAACTCTAAAAATAAAAAATTTAAGACATTCAAATTTTGCAATATGCAACGACATCTGAAGAGTTAAAAATACGTTTGCTGATCTCGATCCTGAGAGATAAACCGTGAGGCAGTGATGCGCGTTTAGAAACGTTTGAGAAGTGTTTTGTTGAGGGTGTCGAAGTTGTACTCAGAAAGAGTTTCGATCAATTGAAGGAGATGTGGTTTGAGTGTGACATCACGAGTGAAGGATTGGCTGTCATACATTTTCACTGCAATTGCTGAGTCGAAAATATTTGAGAGCCAAACGTGTAACTGATGTTCTCTAAAATTCAACCTTATAATAAAAATGCAATGATTTTGTGGGAGAATAATGTAAAAAAGAAAAACCACCGAAGACCACTTAAGTAAATACTTAATTAAATTAAAATCATGAAGCTTAACCACGTAATGTATGACCCGAAAATTTTTTGTGAATTTTCTGAATGGATGTATGGTATTTATGGAAATACATGTACTTTATAACTAGTCTTAATGTAGACTCCGACGGGAAACTTTTTGTTGGGCACTTACCAGAACCTAAACCTAATATTAATGAAGATGCTAAACCAATCAAATTAATAGTCGTGCAAAAAACGTTGACACTGTGTGAATAATAACAATGCCTTTCTTTAGGCATTACATGCCGTACTCATTTCTGGTATTTTATACGAATCATTTGTAAGTTATAGGTAAAGTGCATTGATGATATCAAAATTACAGTCATGTTGTTTAGATAAGTACATATGATAAAACATTTCAATTAGGATAAATTCAAACTGGTCGCCATTTTCTTTTTTTCTAGAATAACACAAGAACTTAATAGGTGCTGTAGGGCTGTTTTCCATTGTGTTCAATGGTGCAAAAATGAATTTGATGCAATTTATATACTACTGCAATGCATGAAACAATTATGTGCACATTCATTCCTCTTGTTATTTTTATGGGCTACACCACATCTGAAAGAGGCGAGTGCTTGCACTGTTCGGTTTCCATTACTGCATCTCATGGTACTTCCAAATAGCTTTGAAAGTATAATTTATAGACGATTCGCAAATGAGGCAAATTATCATTCAATACATCGCTGATTTGCTCTTCATGTATTGTCTGAAAGAATAAGGCCGACATGAAGTAACAGGGTATAGATGATAAATGTAACTTTTGGAATATTAACTTTCAAACCAATCAAATTGCTAAAAATTGATCAATTGCTATCTGCTCTGACTTTTCCTAATCAACTATCAAGTTGATACTGAAAATCTCACTTCTGTCTCAAAATTGTAGGTTTTGCTTTTTAGTTCAAAATAGCGACGATGAATAACCTAAAATTTGCAAAGAAAAAACTACGAATTAATTATTAAATGTTATTTCGAGTCATTTTTCACACGAATAGTAGCTAACGTGACATTTTAAAAACAACTATGAATCCGACAAACTTCCATATCTATAGAATAGATAAATATTATATTATTTGCCAAACACGTAAAGAAATGAAGTCACGAAATATTAGTTCATAACTCACTACAGTAGCTTACTGACATGAGGAAATATAGTGTTTCGGGCCATATCTTAACCCGAATCGTAGTTCTTGGGCTGTGTTGATTTAGAAGGACACATTGACACAAGTAAATAATCTCAAAGTTAACAAGAAAAGTCTGCAATATTTCGCGCAAATCTTTCATCTATGATGATGACAATAGCTCAGATACAGAAAAAATCATGTTAAGGAAAAACGTGATCTGTAGAAGGAAACTGCAAATTACGGTTAAACGACCCAATGTAATTTTAGAATTTGATTAAACACACTATTTATAGGTAATGTTGATATCATTGATCATATTGCCATACAATATTAAAACACAACAGCATGGAATAAAATTCTCAACAACACGTGAAAATACTGACATTCTGACAGTATCAGGCTAACTGTCCTGAAGTAGCAGTTTGATGATTTAGCTGGTTTTAAGCATGCGAAATAATATCTAAGTTGCCATGAATTTTCAAGTTTTATTGGGAACGAAAATCTAAACTTATAATTGATACTAACTGACCTCAATGCAATGCAAATGAAAATTTGAAATTTAGTGTCCTTATTGTATGCAGCACTTTCCACTTTGCTGATAGCCGCTGCGATATCAGATTCACATTTATCTAACCGTGTTCGAGAGGCCAATTCATCCAAATAGAGCACTAAATGGAAAATATAAAAAACTGCCATATAAATAAAGAGGTACCAAAAAAATCCCACGCATGAGGCATTTTGAAAAATTTTTTTGATTTCATCCCGAACTGTAGAACATGCAGTAGTCCAGGAATGAATCCATTTTCGCAACAGAGAAGACTCTGGAGCTCTTCAATGGCTCTGGTTTTACAGGTTGATTGAGAAAGACTGTCCTTGAAATCCACAGTTTGACCCTAAAATTAGAATTGTAAATGAAAATATAAATACAGGCGACATTAACTGTGCTAGGCGATACAAAGGGATAAGGGCATAAACAATCAAATGTCTCTAACAGTCGAGGATGTCATCTACTAGATGAAAAGTATGTAAACGAGGTACACTTAAAACATTGTAGAAATAAACGCGCATTTAAAGGGTGTAGTGCCTGTTGTTCTAATTAAAAAAAATTAACTCTAGAAGCGCCACAGTCGACAACTTAGCGGTTTTTATAGTTTATAAATACGTTGCTCAAGAAAGTTATTCCTAAGACTGTGATTTTGTGAAAGTTACATCTATTGTTTGCACTAAAACAATTCCAACGAATGAATTGCTTTTTACAAAAATAAATAATTAACATTTGTGGCAAATGTTTTATGGTTTTAGGCTCTGAAGCTTGTTCAGACTGAACACAACAGAATCGAAAAATAAGTATATCATTAATGGACAATGCATCACCATTTTTTAATATTTGTGAGATACTAGAGTTATTATTGGTTACATTTTATGCATAATCGCAATCGCAAATTTGCACTAAACCCAAACAATATATGTTTATGTATTTTTGAAGCGAAATTCAATCTCTCATGATTACTTTTTTGAAGTTTATTGCAACAAAAATCAGATCGCCGTGTATTTACTTCCATTAACCATCTAGCGGCAATAATAATAAATATGCATCGTTAATTTCATTATATGAGACAAATATCTACAACGATGGCGCAGGATATGAATACAGAAAGATAATTTATTAATCTATTTTATACTGTATTTTTATTAAAATTTTAATAATCAATTTAACGGAAAGAAAAGAACGTGTTTAAGTAGTTTGGCAGTCTATGCCAAGGGTCTTCTAATGTACGCAATGATTTTATCATTGGGATTTGACTTTTGATAAACGAGATCATTCTATCCCTTAGTCTGTCTTTAGATATAAATCAACAGTTTCAATTGGTGAGCAAATCCTAAAAAATTAAGTGTTTTCTCTTCCCTAGTTCTGGTCATAGGGTTATAATGATTAAAGACATAGTTACACAGACACTGAGGACTCTACCAAGTTTTCTATAGTTTCAACAAAACGAATACCAATTTCAGAGGACAATTTCTCTACGGACTGTTGAGAAAAGTGACTTCATGAACTTTATTAAACAATTTACCGACTTGACAATGCCATCTCATCAAATTGTAACCCAAGGGATACGAAAAACGTATGTCACACTGATCATGTCTGTGGATCTGGTACATTTGGCTGCTCGACAGACCAGTACTAACAGAGATCGTACATTGACCATACACCATTTCATAGATGTGATTTTAAGCTTCAAATTTAACTGCTTTGTGCTCATTTCTCCACCACATCCACCCCAAGCTACAGCAATAAATGTATTTGTAAGGAATTTGGAGCGATTTGCGGCCTAACACATTTGATCCTAAAATGATGTCAGAGCTTATATCACTGATGAAAGTGAAGTGTGACATTAGCCTTCCGTCGCTGTGAGAAGATATATTTCGGACTCAGGCAAACATATTTCGTAGTTCTTGTTGGATAACTTGCGCGAAGTGGAAGTAGCAACCGCGGTACAGTAGAGCAGGTGATATTTCAGTAGCGCAATCTGCGGACTAAAATTCCTCGTTAGAACAGACGTTTCATCTTCCTTGGCAAGAAATTGTGTGATATTGAGAGAAAAATAAGGGTTGTGAAACTCGACGAAACTTGAATATTCGATAGTTGCAAGGCATGACACAGATAATCTTTATCATTTGCTCGAGTGACGTACTTGGTGAGCGACTATGTTCTGCAATTAGATTGCTTTTAAATGCATTAAGATCCAACATGTCTTTGGCGATGTTTAGATATCAATTCTTTCTGAATTACAATTTTATATATATGCATTTTGGTGAAAAACACAGTCTCCCAATTTTTCACTTTGCTTGCAAGGAATGCATGAAAGTCTTTTTAAATGGGAAAATTAGCATTTTTCATTTTATAGTCTAAATGGAATTAATTTATGTTTGAATGGTAAGCATTTATATAAAATTCCTGAAAGTATTAAAAATACATAGACATGATTTACTTAATAAATTTTTAAATTATCAGCAGAAGTTCCTTAAATTAGTTAGCCGTTAATTGGCGGCTTTGGTGTGTAAAAAATAAATTTATAGGCGCTTCTAGTAATAGCCCAATATTTGAAAGTAATATAAAAATTAAGTAAAAGTATTGGAAAACATTGTAATTAGATTGCTATATATGTATATTAGCTATTATAATAGGATCCGGTATCGGGTAAAATCGACAAATACACAACCGGATCCGGTTATCTGGTAAAATTTAACTTGGTTACCGGGGTTTACCGGAGAACCCATTTTGAGATAAAATTTCATTTAAAAATGTAATTTTTGAGGAAAAAGCTATATTTTCCCAAGATATGGAAATTAAGAAATGAGGTTGTCCTTCAGTAATAGTTGAATAATATATTATCCGGTATACGGCAGTCAATTTATCAGGAATTATCCGTGTTGATCTAAAAACCTTTTTTATTTATCAGTGCCTTCTGTTGTTTTTAAATACATTTATTATCTATCTTTAATGTGTGTAGTCGGTTATTTAACATTGGTAGGAGAGATTTCAATGTAATTAATATTTTCCAATTTTAATATGTCAACTACAAAGGTTAATGCCCCACCACCAGTATTTGATCCGTCGAGTGGGGATTATCATGCATGGAAGAAAGAAATTTACTTGTGGTTGTTAATTACCGATGATAAAGAAGATCGTCGAGCGGTTCGTGTTGCTTTAAACAAAAAAGGTAGAGCAAAGGAAATTGCTCTTTGTATGGAGAAAGCACAGTTAAACTGCAATGATGGTATGAAAAACTTGCTCCATGAAATGGATAAGACATTTGATTTATCAGAAGATGATGTGCCGTATAAAGCATTTGTTGATTTTAAACAATTCAAGCGTAGGCAAAACAAAATATTCGTGAATACATTCAGGAATTCGAGAAACGATATCGAAAATGAAAGAATCTAAGATGGAATTAAGTGACATCGTTTTGAGTGCAGAACTTCTACATAATGCTAATCTTGAGAAGGTGAAACCCGCATGATACTAGCGGCTACTTCCCTGAAAATGGATACTATACGACTATCATAACAGCGTATGTTTAGTGAATATCATAGTACTGATATTAAATACAAATCTGAATTTGTTGTCACAGCGTCTGCTGTAGAAGATACTGATGAAGAAATTTATTATTCAAATAAATCATTTGGATTTCGTGGTAGGGATTTTCGAGCTCAAAGACCTGATGGACGACTAACATATGGAAGCAGATTTTCTAGAAACATATCAGGCAGTTGGTATGTCTGTGATTTCCTTAAACATTTCGTGAAGAGGGTAGCGAATCTGTTAATATTACAAAGGAAGAAAATGTTGAAAAAGCATGTAACGCTTTGACTTGTTATATTTATACTATGAAACAAAATGAAATGATAGATATGTTTGCCATTACTGTTACAACTTGCACAAAAACTGTAGCTGGATTAAATTAGATCACAAAGTTTGTAGGTGCAAATGGACACAAGCACTACAAAACAACTACCAGTAAACAAACTTTGTTTTTGGCGATGGAAAAAAGATTTCAACATTATATTGTCTAGAAATTCCTATAAACTTCTACGGTTCTAGTTATTTCAGTGCCATTGCTTTTGTCTCGGCCAACGTTAACTCGTATGCCAGCTGTCATTGATAGTGCTAATAATATTATGTTTGTTGAATCAAACGAATATAAACCAATTTTAATAGGTTCTGTGCATTTGGATTTATCGATATCTGTTTGTGCCACAGAATGTGTATATCCCGTCAATTCAGTATATGTTTCTAATTAAAATTGTGAAACACATCAGGTAAATTGCAACGATTGCTGAAACAGGGAAATAAAATGGAGTTAGTTCCTTTAGTCGAATGTGTTACCAATGAGTGCGTATTATGCCAATCAATGATTAAGAAGCACCAGCTGAAGCCTATTGTTTCAATGCCATTAGCTTCTTCCGTTAATGAGGATGTTGCTATTGATTTATTCTATATTTACAATCTTAAATCTAAATCAAAGGAACTAGCTTTGACGTTATTGACATATTTTCGCATTATAGTTCTGCAGCTGTTATTAAAGATAAGGAGTCTCAAACTGTTCAACGAGCATATTTGAACAGCTGGGTTATCCATTTTGGTCCGCCCAAATTTTTATTGTAAGATAATGGGAAAGAATTTGCTGCAGAGTCATTTACTGAATTATGTGACAAATTAAATATATTTCATAACACATCGCCGCCTTACTGTCCATTTTCGAATGGGGTAGTTGAGCGTCACAATCAAGAAATAAAAGAAATTTATAGTCATGCAATGGAAGAAAATTGCAATTTTGATAATCAACTTGTATTGAAATTAGCTTGCCTCAACAAAAATTGTTATCCAAACAATAATGCTTATTCACCATATCAATTGTTTTTGGTAGAAACCCCAATTTAAATTCGACTTTATCTGACAATATATAGACATTAGAATTAGACTGCATTGGGGATATTATTAGCGAATATTTACAAACTTTGGCAGCAACAAGAAAACAATTTGCTGCTGCTGATACTTCTGAAAGATTAGAACGTGCTTTAGCTCACAACGTGCGGGATAATAATTCATTATTACAGCAGCATGATTACGTTTATTTCAAAATTCCCAATAGAAGAGGTTGGGTTGTCCCTGGTGTTGTTGTGGCTCTAGAAGGCATTGAGATTTTAGTAAAACATGGTGGTAAATATTACCGGTGTCACAGAATGAATGTTTGACTATATACTGTTAATGAATCGACTAGTGATCTCTCAAATACCCAGTCTGATGAAGTTGATAATGAGGGAAATGCGAAGGATCACGTGGAACCAGAAAGTTTTGAACAGGAAAGTGAATAGTTGTTGAAGAAGACAAGGTTCAGCCTACATCCTCTAATTTAAATCAGTCACCAGTTGCAACGTAAGATGAACCGAGAAGATCGACAAGATTTAGGTATCAAACTCTTGTGGTGATCCGATTAATAGTGAATCGGCCTTTTATGCGGAATCGTTTGTTGATACCAAATTTGAGGAATTAGATTGGTGGAAACGTAATCAGGTTTATGAAATTTTTTCGCAAAAAGATTTTCAGAGTCTATATAATCCAAATCTATTATAAACTAGATGGGTTTTGACGTGAAAAAACCAAATCTTGTATTATGAAACATAAAGCTAGATTAGTAGTAAAAGGATTTCAAGATTCTAAGAAAGTGAAAAGTTTTTCTCCAACTTGTTCGAAAACAGAATTAAGGATGGCAATTTCACTATCCAAAAATTTTTCATGGGATATTACTATCTTAGACATTAAGACGGCTTTCTTTCAAGGCAACAAAAATAATCGCGATGTGTATGTTATTCCACCTCCGGAAGCTGCGACTCCGACTAAACACATGGAAATTAATGAAAACTATTAAATCATTTGGTGGTGAGTCGAGTAAAATTGATCCTTGTTTTTATATTTAAAAATGAAGGCGCTGTTTGTGGATTATTATTGTATCATGTCGATGATTTTACAATTTTTTAGCACAATCAATTTATTGACATTGTGATTTCTGATTTATCAAAAAGATGTGAAATTGGGAAGCGAGAAAATTTGTCTTTGGATTGTGATGCGGTTAAATTTCTTGGTTTGGATATTAGTTTAAAAATTAATAAATTATTGCGCAATAATTACATTGATCAAACTGTGTATGCTAAGTCGTTGGTTGAAATTGATATATGATCATTGGATGTGTGTATGTGGCAAGGAGTTCTTAATTTACTGGAGTTGAAACTTAATTTGTAACCTTAAAATGTGAAGGCGGGAGTTTTTTTAGCTAACTAATGTCCCTATCATTGNTGTAAATTTGCTGTCAACATTTTCATTATCATCTTTTTTAAAACCAGGAAAAAGAGACATATAATGTCGATTTGAAGGACAATTATCACAAACAGAACCCAATACAATGCCACCTATGAGAATGTTATCAAATCAAGATTTTGTATATATTAATATAATTTGAATTCAGTATGCTTTTATAATTCAATAGATTTGATAACATTCATACCTGACTCCATTACTACATTGCCCAGATTGAAAACCTGCTCATAAATAAATTCACCAGTAGGATTTGCAACCGGAATTAATCGAGCAACGAAATGAGGACCTGCATTCAAGCATTTAACCATGATTGCAAGAATAGTTTTTGCCTTCACATTGAATCCATTTTCTGCATTGCCAAAAACATGCCCTTGGTGATATTGAAACTCTGACTTTATGTATATTTCGTCATGAATGATCAAACAATATCGTTGAATGTTCTTCTCAAGCGAAGAAAAAACAGTCAATAAGGTGTTTGCAAAATGTTTCATTGATATGAATCTTGCCTAATGTCTTGCGCAGTGTTCTTGAAGAAGGCAATGGTAATATATCAGCTAGTTTTTCATAAGCTGCTGATGAGACTGAAAATATCTGGAAACAATGAAGAAATAGCTGTGGTGAATATCTTCGACCATGCTTAGACTTATGTGACAATTGTAGCAATTCATTTAACAATGCTTTTTCACTAGATATAGGGTTAGCAACAAACGGATTTTAATTAAAATATATGTTATCAGTGAATAGTATTTGAATAGTAAAAATTGCGAGACAAAATAAATGTAAATATTGCTAACCCTGATGAAATATCTTCTTCTAAATCAGATGCTACGCGAAGAACATTAATAATATTTTCAAGTATGCTCCACCGATTTATTTTTTTACAGAGATCAACTTCAAAACCATTCTCCAATACATATGCTGAATAATTTAAATCATTGCTTATATGTAAAGACCACGAAACGCGTAAAGGTTTTCCTTCTACCACATATACGACAATACCTTCCATTGTAGGGTTCCACTTATATTGGCAAAAACATGGTAGATGATCATCAATTGAGGAACAAACCGTAGAAAAATTATCAATTCTATCCATGTTTTCAAACTTTTCCATTGCCAAATCATTTTGGTGTTCAGCTCGTTTACTACTTTCACCCAGGGATCGTTAGATTTTAATCGCGATTAATCGTATGAAAAAAAATTTTGGCGATAGATTAATCGTAAACGCTGCTGCCAGGCGATTAATAATCGCGATTAATCGTCGATTAATCTACTTCTGATTAGAAATATTTAAAATACAATATATCAATTGAAAGATATTCAAAATAGAAAATATCAACTATTATTGTTATTTGAGATTATTTCTTGAAGTCATTTTACTCCACATGTGCTTATTAGGGTAAAGAAATATTTGGATCTCTAAGTCGAGGGGTAATAAACGATTTTGGAAATCAGATAGAGCATAACCAGCTTTGCTGAACAGTCTCTCAATCTGATTAGAAGTTGGCGAGATAAAATCGAGGATCCTTATATATAGCCGACATCCGACACTTCCTAAATATGTTAGATGCCTAATCATCACGCCCTTCTTCTATGTCCTGTGTTAAGGTTTTCTTTTGTAAAACATATGACACAAGAATAGTGGCCATAGATAAGATATCAAACCGAAAATGACAACACGTAACTGAATGCATAAGCATCAACTTAATTAGAATAATCTAGATTAATCGAGCACGCTGTTTACGATTAATCTAATCTACTTGACCAACACGATAGATTAATCCATCCGATTAATCTCGATTAATCGTGTTGACGATTAATCATGTTGGATCCCTGCTTTCACCAAACTTCGTAGCTCTTAGAACAGTTTGGATTTGCCTTTTCATGCTATCAGGAAGGTTGAAAATAAATGGTGGATGCTTAGGTCTTTCACAGCCTTTTTTCCTTACAGTGTCATATCCCAAAGGCCAGTGACATTTACATAGCATCATGTATTTTGTGATACCTTTTTCAAATATGCGTGGAATGGCATCTTTCAATCGTGACTTTTCCTCCGGATCAGTGGGAAAACGGAAAAGTTTGCAATTATAATTATTATAACAACAGAAGCAGTTAGATGCACAACAAGAGTTTGGCATCGCGAATGTGCTGACAATGACTAATCACAATAATTACCACAACTGCATACCTTAAATTTTAATACGCCACCAAGCAGCTGCTTTCAAACCTTACTAAACAAACAAACAATTAGCACACGCGTCCGCCTTCACATTTTATTGCGAAAATAGAGTTTCAACTCCAGTAAATTAAGAACTCCTTGTAGATTATGCTTTATTATATTCATTTATTTAAATTGTTGCAATCAATATTGAAAAATGTATAAGCTATACTATAGCATAAAATTTGCAAAAAATGAAACATTGCCATATTTCTACATTAGGAAATTAAAAAGATAAATACCATTAAACACTTAAAATATCTATTATCAACTCTTGAACACAAATTATCCATGCCTAAACGCAAAAATTACGATTTTTTAAACTGAAGTGCGAATATATATTGTAAATTAAATTGTATTTATGAAAATATTCAAATATCTTATAATAGAATATTTGATGTATTGGATATTTTCGTTGCTGATTTTGGTC
>CABFPE010000335.1:56615-77102 GCA_900660155.1 Hofstenia miamia | reverse complement strand
TATATATATATATATATATATATATATACTACCGTTAAGTACTATGGTTTTTTGTACTAAACGGTATTTGGCAAAAAACGCCATAGTACTTAGCGGGTTTTTGTCCTAATATTTTATAGGACAATTTTTTTGGACCCTTCTAACTGTAAGTTTGGGGAGTCCATACGCTCATTTTGCACTAAAAAATTTTTGTTGTGAACATTTTTTATGTTCATATATAAATTTTTTTCAACATTTATATACTAGCACTTAGCGATATTTCCCGTAGTACTTAGCGGTAATATAAATATGCAAAATGTACTTAGCGGTAGTATAAATGTACTTTTGGCGTACTTAGCGGTGAATATATATATATTGAAATCTCCAGCATTCGAATTCCATATTTCGGAGTCTTGGTAAAACACTGATTACAGAATTGCATAGAATGCTATGCTGCATAAGAAATAATTTGAAATTTGTAAGGTAGTTGTTCAATAAAGATTACTGCGTGTCAGTTCATTTGAAATGAATTTTAACGATGTTGGAATAAAACATTTCATCAGATCAGGAAACGTCCGAAGTTACCACTGAGACGTAAAACGCATTTTTACGAAAGCCTCAATATGAGGAATTATTGTGGATTCATTTAAATTATTGAATTCAACAATTGTCCAATAAGCTCATCTTATTTCAGAAACCAATAGAAACAGGATTAGAAAACCTGTTAAGTAACTACGTAAAAAATGCTCTCTCTAAATGATTAATGCATTACTTGGACAAATTGATAATCATTAATCTCAGCATTAACCAGATAGGATTTCATAATCTAATCATTTTAAGAGGATGTTTAAAATATATTCCAATTCAATTAAAAACAAAAATATATTCTATTCCTATGTATCAAAATTAAATTAATCTTATCTATTGGTTATATATATATATATATATATAAGGTGGATATGTTTCAAAAAATATATGCTGGCGCTAAGTACGAAAACTGGTGCTGGTTATATGGGTTTTTGAAAAGTCCGAGTTGAGGCACAATTTTTGTACACAATCTCACATGGAGTCCTCATTAATGAATCTATTAAAAAATTGACTAATTCTTTGTTTGAGGCTTCACATGGTATGTTGGTACTGGATTTAGGGGTTTTTCCCCAAAACCTACATTGCTATTACGGTTGTAATACAAAAATGGAAAAAAGAAACCATACCTATTAATAATTCCGTCTTATTCGAAAATGCAACCCAACAAATTTTTATACGCTTATGCGAGATGTTCGTCGTTTCTTTTTATAATCCTGAATTTTAAAAATTAAATTGCTTATTTATGAACATTATCACATGGTTTGCATTCAACGCTGTCTTGCTTTAATTAAAACATTAAAACATATTTTGCAAGATAATTGCACTCGACTGCATATTTAAATAATGATTCGGTCAATAAAATTATATGTGTGTGAAATTATTAATATTCCATAAGTCTTTTGAACCGCGTAAACACTTTCTAAATCCAGAGTAATAAACCAAGCGCATAACAATTCAACAAAATGTGATTTTGAATGTTGGGTGGAGTGTATATATGGCATGTGGCGCCGGTCAAACACGCACTTGAATTCAAACGCTGAGTTTAATTATACCAAGTACCAAAACATGACAGTTTTGTATAAATATGTATATTTTCGTGTGAAAACTCTCATTCTCGGATTTACAGAGAAACGCCGCCCTCGGTCGTTGCTTAACAAAAATACAATTTAGAAAGTAGACCGATGCAAGATTACTTGCACTTTAAAATCTTTTACGGATTTTGAGCATGTCTGGAAGCTCTCGGAAACGTACTTATTTTGACAATTATTCTATAGGTAATACACAGAGGGCGGAATTACGCATATTGTACACAAATACACCTTTTTGCACACGTTCGCCCATTTTTGCATTTTGTACACAAAATACACATTTTTGTACACAATTTCCATATTTTGGTATGCTTATCTGAATTTTAATGTCAGTAACGTTTGTTTGTGGGAAATTAACAAGCAGAAATGAACACGCAGCTGTTGCTATTTCTAAGAAATGCAAACAAAGCACGAGTAAATAAAGAGCGTGTGAATACAAACACAACTTTTGCATTATTGTTTGCAGACAGTCATGCCTTCTACGCGTAAAATTACCGCATTAATCAATTCATTGAGCGGAGGAAATTGTGTTTGGAATAACGATGAAGCAGATAATTCTGTTATGTGCCAAGTTTGCCACGGCGAATTGAATTATCGGACAGAAATTTATACTTTGTTATTAATCGACACAATGGCACAGAGAAGCAAATTTTTTCTGAATTAACACGGGCTTTTGTTAGTGCAAGTATTCCTCTCAAGAAGATTAATCACCTTGAATTGAAGGCCTTTATGGAACTATATACAGGAAAGACGATCAAGAAGAATCAACCATTCGATAAAATATCTTGTCGAAGAAAAACTTAACGTTATGCGTTCAATTACTGGAAAATTGTCAAATGCATTTATTATATTCAAATCGATGAGGCAACTGATTCCTTGCGTCGATAGTTGATTGGTGTTTTGTGTGTACGTCTCGACTCACTAGACTTTTGAATCAAATGAGTACACACGATTTAAGCTTCTTCGAAGTGATGGAGCCAGTTACATGGTTAAACCTGGGAAAGATTTAAAGGCAATTTACCCTACAATGCTGCACATTACTTGCCTTGCGAATAGAGTTCAGTAATTGGCGGAATTTATCAGGTCAAAATTTTATTGCTTTATCAAAAAATTTGTTTACACACAATGCTCGGAGACAGCGTTTATTTCGTGAACGCACAAGCCTATCGTTACCGCCAAGACCTATTGTGGCCCGTTGAAACACGTGGTTAAACGCATGTTTTTATTACTCTGAAAATTTTGATATTGTTATTCAATGTTACCGATTTTTGGAATCTGAAAAAGGCATTGACGGAATTAATCACATAGTTGAACTTGCCAACAACGAACTCCAGGACGAATTGCGTTTTATTCTGACGAATTCAAAATTGTCTGTGAAACGATTATAAAGCTTCAGGAACGCTCCAACCTTGTTCGCAGACTTGAGTTAGCTTCAGAGTTGGAGAACAAAATTTCATTCGAACCATATGCTTTCAAGCTTCAGACAGATTTTATCCAAGAATTTCGACTTACAAATTATGCGTGATTACGGCGAAAAAATTGGAGATGTTTCCAGTACCGATATTGGTGCACCGTTGTACAGAAATGCCCCACTTGTATTATGTGAGATTGAGCGCGTATTTTCGGTTTTGAACAACATTACCACCGATCGAAGGATGTCAATGACGGTTGAGAATCTCAAAAACTACTTACTCGTGAACTGGTATCATAATACCTGCAGCAAATGATTGAATAGTTGTATAAATTTGTTGAATTTTTTTGTACACTTTTTTATACACTCTTCAATAAAATATGGTACACTTTAAAGTACACTTTTAACATCCTTTGAGTACACGAAATTCAACCCTCTGATAATACTTCACCACATAATTATATGTCCATGAAATCAAAAGACACGGTAGAAGTAGCAATTGCTTAAAACTACATGCAAATAGTAACAAAAAAGTATTGCGAAAAAGCGGTAAATTATCTTTAACGCTCCTTTGCTTTACATATATATTTACATTGTTGCATCGACAATAAAAGTGGAATGAATTAACTGAAACTATTGTCACGGTTATATTTCGGCATTTTTCACACTGTCATAAAGCATCATTATACTGCAATAAAAATAAACTGCTACTACTTCAATTGTGAAAATAAAGAATGAAATAAATGACATAAAATGAAAATCCAAATATAATTTCCATTGTAAAGCTAATATAATCTAACAAACTGTAGATTTTAAATCGATAAGCACAACAAAGGATATAAAGGAGCAAAGTTATCAAATGTGTGTGAATTAGATAAAATTAATTTAAGAGATGAATTTGGTTTTAAACCGACGTAGGGATAGCGATTATTTCGTGTGATACTATGACAGTGATTCATTCATTCATTAACCCTTCTCAGAATGACTGAAGCCAAATTTTGTAGACACTCCCTAATTTTCAATAATAAATAATAAGACATCGTTCGAGTTCGAATGTATGAATGATCTAGGATAGGGTCAGTAACTATAAAAACATGTCAGTTGGTTTGTCCGTGGTGTGCCTTGAGTCTGTTATGCCGGTGGCCAAAAATCATTTAAATTATATAGTTTGACGCAACAGAAAAATTTTCAAGAGTGCTATTATAATTAAACGGTTATAACAACCATCAATAAAAACCAAATTAAGTATTTTTGTTGAAATCACTGAGAAGTGTGTTTTGCAACTAAAAAGTCATAATTAAGTCCGGTTTCCAGTAGATTTAACGACACAATTTCTCAATTCATGGAAAATCATGCATCAAACCCAATAACTCTTATTTTTAAACCCATCAAACATAGACATAAGTGCTATAGAATATATATATATATATATATATATATATAAATCAATTAAAAATTTCAAAGAAATTGTTTTAAGAACTAACATCCTCAAAAAGACATCAAAAATAATCAACTAGGCATGCTCGGCCCGTAGTATAGAATCTCAACGCGTACATTATTGTCCGCGCCCTGTACGGGCCTTACTCTAGTGCACAACACAGTTTAGAAATGATTAAGATATGCACATCTTGCTGACATTGTGAATAAAATTCATCTTTAAAATATATATTTATTGATACAGAAAAAGCCATAAATGTTCATACACCAGACGCAACAAAATATTGTGCTAAAATTAGTCATTTTTACCTCTATTTTTATTGTAAAGGCAAGTATCTTGTAAATTTTCATTTAAATGAGGGTTACTAGAGAATATTCGTATCAATATTTACAGCGGAAAAATACAACAAAAGCCAAAATTTAGAATGCAAAGTTTGTTAGTTGAGAAATCTTTTTATTGTCTACATATTTTCAGCAAAGTTTTACATTTGAAAAGGCCGCCGTTTTTAAATTAATGGTTGTAGAAGCCTGAAATATTTTTCATTGAAAAGAGATTGATTTAAAATTTAATGTCGTATGATACATATGTATATTGAATAAATATCGCTAGAACATTAAGTTCGGTTTGCTAGCCTCAAGAATAATACAGTTAATAGTAGAACAGGAGAAAAAATGATTGTTGAAAAAATGAATCCATGATTATGCAAAACAACAGATCAAACCAATTCCGCCAATATGTCTAAAGTTGTGTGAGTTTTATTATCCAAATTATCATCAAATACCAAATTTTGCATACAAGTCATTTGTGATGTACTTTCAATTAAACCCCTTAACATGAGCATGCACCAGAAACTAAATGCCAGATCAAAAATATTTCGCATGGCTAAAAACGAAATTCAAACTACAATCCCAGCAGAAATAATTTAAACATGGGATGTGAAAATCTGGGCAGACCTTTCACAAAGTATTATCAATAAATGCGATATTTCATGTCAAAAAATATAGACACAGGCACTTATAAGGACTGCAGATAATAAGTAAGGCTCAAATTGCTTTTGTAAAGAATGGGCTAATATTTGAGATAAAATACTTGACATAAATAAAAATTGCACATAGTCGAATTTAAAAAAATGCCGCATTGCATCCCACAAAAATGAATTATTCCAAATCTATATCGTGATTACATTCGAAAAAAATGTGTACTCCGCATCTGCACTTGCAGCTACATTTCAGACATAACAAGAGGTATAGTAATATTAGGAATTGTAAATAAAAAATTACTGGGAGATGGGAAGGAATCAGTGAATGCTAGAAAATCGACGGCATTCAGTGTTAGCAGATGATAGACTAATTGTTCTCGCTCGTCCTCACAACGAACGAATGCGTGGCTTTTGTACAAAGATCGCAATAGGGTCGCATCAGCGAACAGATCCTTCAGATGCGATGCTAATAACTTTCGCTCGATTGACAGACGAATCCACGCGCGAACTCTACTAGCTTCCGTCTGTAGTTCTTTCATTGATAAAATTACCCTAAACTTCAAAATATTAGTATTGGAAAGATAGACCAAATTTCAAAATTTACCTTTGCGGGCTAATAAACTAGCGCGAAATTCAACTATGGCGAGGTCTCAAAAAATTTCAAAACATTTTTGTAGGTATATAAAATAGGTATGTACTTATTTCCACCGATTTTGTTAACGAAAAATCCAAAAAGCTCGTACATAGCGGTAGCGACATCAAAATTCCCATAGTACAAAGCGGTAAGTGGTCTTTTCCGAATTTTTTATTTTTGGCCATTACTCCGGAAATACTTAATCGATCTCCTTACGAAATTTCAGGCAGTTACGTGGAAAACCGCGTTCAGGCTGAACGAAAAACGGCGTACAAAGCGGTAGAAATAATTATATATAAATAGAACATCTATATAGCTGTAAAATTTTTACTATGTTTATATTTTAGGAAAGTGTCCGCTAAAGTCTATTCACGAGTACGCCCTCGACCCTACGATGTTAGAAAATTTCAAACATACTACTATGGGAATGTAATGATTTTGGAAACTAAAGTGGACAAGGAATAATAGAAAATAATTTAAATGAATTATAAACAGAAATTGCTTTGATCAAAGTAATAAAACACAAACAATTATGGAACGAATTGTGATCTAATTTGAATGGAATTATTGTTGGAGGGAAGAGCTGAACTGTTATTAAATGCAATTTAGTAGAAAACGATAAAAGACGAAATTCCATCGAGATATCACTGGGTGGCTAATGCCTACCTGATTGACTGCAAAAGATTCTGCTCGTAGAATTTGATTTTAAACGGCTGCAATGGGGTTGTAGGCGTGCCAGGAGTGGAACCACCTAAATCAAATACTTCGGTAAAAAACTTTTAATTAAATACAAAAAATTATGGTGGCTGTTTCTTAGATTCATAAACGCAAGCCAGGCAATTGTGGCATTTCACAAGAGAATTCAATTTTCATGTTTCTATGATAGATTTACAAACACCCCTTTGCATAGAACGATTATTGTTTACTATACATATTTAAAATGCAAAACTGCGAAGAATTGAATCTCAAAAATTAGAGAAATATTACAAATTATTAAAATTTAAAATTAATTCCATCTTAAAGAATTAATGTTGAAAATGTAACTTAATTTGTGTAATATTCAAGATTTCAGTAGATTTGGCGGACTTCGAATAAGAATTTGTACAATACATGAACAACACTGGTATTATATAATATCACCTTTCGCATCGAATGAAGAATAATATCGAGAGTATTCCACGAGATGGTTCCACAGAGCTGACGTACCCTAAACGAAGCCCAAATAAACATTGCTTCAATTAACCATTTAATATAAATATTGTAGATTCCGTTTATGTCAGTAACAATATTCCCAAGTTCTACACTTCATATTTATGAAATTCGAAATTAACACAATCGATCGCTAATTTATTGACAATAAAGAGTGTGATTTCAACACGCTGTGGTTTGAGCTAGATACCAGAAGTAAGATCAATTCGTAAAAATCCAGCAGTTTATGGCTCAAGTGTTTCCTGAAAAAGTAGGAAATTCACATTGCCAAATCAGTGTGCAAAAGTGCTGAGATAAAATGAAATGTAAATGCTGTAGTGGACCTTCCACCGCGTAAACCAAATATTGATGAATTCTTACACATAAAACGCTTTTTTTAAATTCACAAAAGGCCTAAAATTATAATTCGATAATATCAAATATCAATCGTTATATATGAGAATTCTGCAAATAACAAAAAAATATAAAGTAGACATCATGGTTGGAAGCGGTTGGGCTGGGTTGGGTCGAGGTATTTGAACGAGTAAAATGGTTTAAGTTTTTAAGGACAAAGCGACACAGTGGAATCAATTATTGTTCTCAATGACGCAATGAACAACAATTGATATTAATGAACTTGTACATATTTACGACAATCTGTTTCTCTATTAACTCAATTGTTTTTTTTAATATATTCATCTCTGTATGAAACACTAAAACGCTCAGTTGGAAACTAATCAATTTTGGAAGCCAGGATATATTTCCCACCAGTTGCATACCGGTGAGGTTGTTATCCCCAAAACTCACACAGGTCAACCGGCATGAAAATTAAGAAATTCCGGTTGGGTTACCATTTTTGCCGACCGGTTGCACCCATAGTAGAACAACACGTGGATCTCTTTTTCCCTAAATGAATGATGTCCTTATAGTTTGAGAGAAAAACATAAAACATATTTTTGCCGCTACGGTTAAAGTTGTGATTGAGGCGGCAATACGTTTATGCTTCTTGGTGACCGAAAAATTTGTAGTAATGATATTTCTAGATTGGATTCGTACGACAAATGATTTTGTGTGCTTAATAAAAATATTTGTATTTGAAACAGTTTCCGATAATGAAAACACGTCTTAATATGAAACATGTGTTAAACATTTTAAACCGACAATCGCCTCGACATTGATGAATGGATTTCCACACTTGATAGCGAGTCAGTGCAATAGAACATAACATTTCAATGCATAATTAAAACCCTACTTGTCAACAAGAAACAGGCCAAAAAAGAATATTGACTAACTTTTCCGAAATTTTGCTTTCCATGTTTGTCTACTTCTGTCAAAACCCAGCAGACAGTTCTGATAAACTATAAGCAGTAGGTGCGGTATACCGAAAAAAATCGAAACTACGATTTCGACTTAAAACCGAAACTCAACCGAGTTTTTCGGTTGTCAGCAAAAGTAGTCGTCTACAATATTATTTCTAAGAAACTTTTTACTAATACCTACAGAAGGTAGCTAACAAATCGAAATCTAACCATTAACAATTAAATACCAGTAACGTTTTAATCTGAATGTCTGCAAACAAGCAGTGATTGCATATCACAATAAAAAATGTGTATGAACGCACAGCATCTAATATACCTTTTTAACTGCCAAACCATGCATCCAAATGCGTTCAAGGAGTTCGCAGAGAGAACGAAGAAGCGTATTTTCTTCAGTCATACTAACATCTTGATGGCCCAGCCTCTCGACTTCTGCTCGACTAAACTTCACCAAAAGGAGGCGCTTTGTCTAAAAATATGCACGATGACAATAATGCAAGTCACCATACATTTGCAAAACTAGTTTCACCAATAAAACAGCACACGAAAATTGATTTGCATTGATATGTATCAAGGATGCTAATATGATAATATATACTCTCCTCTATGTATTTAATCAGAAGGTTGAAATTTGAATTGCTCTAAAAAAGAGGACAAATTATGAGATTTTCAAGTCCGCGCATAAGCAAGAAGATATAGCAAGTCGAAATCAAAAGAGCAAGATAAAATTAAAACACAATAAATTCAAAGAGGGATAATGATTACTTGTTCTGAATAATTTTGGTTTTTATAAAAT
Organism: Hofstenia miamia; assembly: GCA_900660155.1. Taxonomy (NCBI): domain Eukaryota; kingdom Metazoa; phylum Xenacoelomorpha; order Acoela; family Hofsteniidae; genus Hofstenia; species Hofstenia miamia. Next base: position 67,685 of record CABFPE010000335.1, on the reverse strand, counting down.
AGTAGGGATTTCTATATTAGTGTCATTCACTCTCTAATGGCTTGGTGTTCCAACTAATTGATAAAATTGCAAAGACTTGATAGGAGAACCTTTTTTATAGTTGTTGCCACCTGCTTTTGATTGTTTGTTATTAGTGTATTTACAATAATTACTCTTTGTTATTATAATTCAAGTTTTACTCAATACTAATAATATTAATTTTTCATAATTTGTCATTGAAATGACCATGTGGAAATATTTTTTCATATACTCCAGTTCATTTGTACACAAATTTATTAAAAATTTTAAGTTTTTGCCAATTTTATGAAACATGGCCAATAAAGAATGGAAGAGAAAAATATAAAGAGAAGTACCACAACTTAATAAACATAAGCAAAAATATTGCCTTGGCAAAACTGTTCTTAGTTACAGAACGTATTATAAAATGCTTAATATAACAAATTGGACATTCGTTGGATTTCCTTATATATATATATATATATTGGCTCTGGGTATTTTCAAAGAATATATACTGGTGTTAAGTACAAACACTGGCCCAATATTTTGTACACCATCTCATATGAGTCCTTATTAATGAATCTATCAAAAAAAATTTGGCAAATTTTATTGAGGGCTTACATGGTATACTACCGCTAGGTACATGGGTTTTTTCTCAAAACTGGTGCAGGGGACAAATAATAAAAACAATTACCCGTATATGTGTATACGAACATATATTTTGCTCGATTTCAGGTACTGGATAATTTATCTCAAATAGCAGTTGATTTAAAACGACTGCAGTTTATTAGTAAACTCAAAAAAATGGTTATGAGAGTAGCTTTTAAGTTAATCAATTTACAAAGTTTCTTAATAATGGAGGTTTTTAAAAGTCACTGACCTTTATTTTGCATTCATTAAGCAAAACTTCAATAGCTTTTTTATTGCTAACGTTTTGAAGTAGCATATCATCAGCCGAAAACTAAACATGTTTTAATGCACTAAGAAGACAAAAACGTATGATGCTTACTTGAAGTAAATTTACATTCTTATTGGGTGGGCTCATGGATGACTCTTCGGTTTCAGTCCCTGAGGACGAGGGCGAAATTACTCGGAATTCCTCCAAACAATCGAAAACTGCTTCGTTAAAAGTAGTTTCGCATGAAGGGAGACCTTTAGTCACAGTTTTCCTACTAACGATACGATGAGGTTCGGCTAGATTTACAGGCGGTTGCGACAAGAAATCAAAGCATTTTGTTACCAGTACTAAAATGAATCTCTTAAAGAAGTAATTGATACATGATTTATTCTTGTAGTAAGTAAATTATAAACTAACTTGATAAACAGATTAGCATGCACATTATAAATCAAAAGGTGATTTGAAAAGAACGTACTCAGCTTTTACGTCATGCCACCAACATGAACATATGCTTAACTCAAGGTAGATTAAATTGGTGCAAAGTGCGATAATAAGAAATAGGCTTTTAACATTATTAGAATTTGACAATCGTTTTAATATTTTCAATAGAAAAACGCGTTTAATGAAACCTGGAATTATCGCTTCTGACTGAATTCATTGTTTGGAAGCATCTTTGGATATAAACTAAGAGCAAAAATCTATTGGTAGGAAAGAGCTTTGTGCCCCATGTTGGGAGATGACATCCATAGTAAGTGCAAATCGAAATCAAATGATATTAGAGGCAAAACAACATTTTAGAAAAGTCTCAAAGTGATGAAAATTCGTTTAATTATAGATCCTCATTTTACAAGAGAAAATGAAAGCGATGTGATTTCTATTGACCAAGGAAATTATGACAAGATGCACCTACATCAAATCAAATTTCAAAAATATCGAAAACCTTGTTCGCTAAGAACAACTCTGTATACTAAGCAATTCAAAATAACTTAGTTAAGTATCTATGAATTAACAGTTTTGTTAGGACCTCAATTCGAAATTTGATATTACTTGCATAAATACAGATTAGAAAAAATGGGGAGATGAATAAAGGCGACTATAAAATACAATCTATAAACAACCAAACTGACCTATTCTCGAAACAAAATCTTCAGGAACTTCTTTAGCACTAGCAGAGAAATCCGATAACATTGAATCATAAGCTGCATAAAAATCTTTATGCTAAAAAACAAAATAAGCATCCAAAAACCATACGACACTATCTTAATAAAGTGAACAAGTAAAGGATTTCAAATCGAGACTTTTGAAATACCCGGCCATTAATAAGTTGTTGTCTACTAATAAATGTCTATAAAATCTAAAAATCAAAATTTCTTTTTCAGAGAAAGAATGCATAATGGGAAAAACAAATGTTCCTCTATTCATCTCATACATCAATACAATTATTTTTTTGATATTTAAGAGCTTATCTATTAAGATGCGATTCAGAAAGAAAAATCGTAATCAATTAAAAAATCGAAATAATTTTGATGGATTTTTAGTCACAAGGTGGCATAGTATTAGTGGGGAGCAGACAATATGACATTTGCTTCTCAACATTTAAGACATCCCTCGGTGACCGCGCCAGGTTGAATAAACACATTAACATCTTCTTTTGAAAAAGCGCTATTCAGTTCTTTGCCACACGCTGCAGACAGGGTTGGCAAAACGTGAATTTTTAAAAAAACATTTTAAACATTTAAAAAATGTTAGTTTGCTTTTAGACAATGTAATAGTAGCAAACATGGAACTATGATCAATTATCAACATTCATTTTTCGTTTCATTCATGCAAGTTTTACTACTTCTTCGTTAGAAATTTGGTGATAAACGCACGAAAAATTATTTTCCATAGGTAAATTTTTTATGAATTTGAAACAAAACATTAAAAACCATTGCAAAAAACATGTTTAAAATTAGAACACTGTTTTAAACACCTCATGTTTTAAGAAGCACAACCCTGTACCGAGAATTTGTGAAAAATCTGAATCGAAATTATGTATCGATTCATTTATAAAAAATTAATCGAAATCGATCGAAATCCAAAAAATTGCCGCATCCCATTATCTATTGTTATTAAATAAAATACATCTTACTATCCAACCAACTCGTTAATAATTGTAGATTTAACGTTGTAATAACCATGCGTCTTTATGGATACAATAATGCTATAGACCTAGGCTGACAAATACTCGTAAAATTATTCTTCTTGCAACCGTAAGGCGAGCATGACTTTTAAACCCCTTTATGAGATCAGTTATAGCTCTAGTAGTGAAAGCAATGTGATACAAAAACTCTATTGTATGTACGAAGCACTCCATTTACATAATAGTTACAGACGTGACAACACAGTTTGTTTTTTTAAATCGATATTCAATATTGATTTGTTAAATGAACAATTTTATATGATTAACAAAAAATGTATCATTTAAACGAAAAAATAGTAACTGTTAAGCGTTTCATATATTATAAAGCCTTAAAGTCAGGAAACCACTTACTACCAACCTTGCATAAAAAACAAATGCTTAAGAAACAAAATAACCAGATTGTTCAACAATTTGAAATCAATTAACTTTTAAATTAAAGAATAAAAATAGATGTAAATGGATAATTTCATTATAATTCAATAAATTTTAGAAAATTTATTTGGGACACCTTCCTTAAATGCTCTGATTTCTTCATATTTTAGTCCAAGCTATTGAATAGGCTAAATTTTCAATTTTAGAGGTCTACCTACCACGGTTTAAAAATTACAGCAATTTATAGATCATGAGATTGACTCTCTGTTTTTCTGCCAATGTCGAAAATCACAAAAATATACATTTTTGATTGCCCACAACTTTTTTCTAAATAATAGCAAGTGTTCATAACTTCACAGACTTATTACATGTATAAATGTCTTACAAAATCAATGAAATTCAATGACTTGACACTTGTTAGAAAAATACTATTAGCTAGTGACATTTGTCAAATTTTGATAAAATTTCCAAATTGATCTAAAAATGGCTGTAATATTGAAACCATGGTAATTAGCTATTTAAATAGCTTGGATTATAAAATGAAGAAATCAGAAGAATTAATGAAGGTCTCCAACAGGCCATTTGCTGAATCTAAATGAAATGATCCAAATATAACTAAAAACTTAATAAAAGGATTGATAACGAACCCGCTTTGATGCACGGTCATCAGTGAAATTATTGAAAATCTGGGTTTCAATGCAATCGGACAAAAAACATGTACGTCCAATGGGCTGATCGGATAAGAACGATGTTTTATCAAATAAGTTGGCCATTCCATTCGCATTCATATACGAATCACACCCAGAGAACAACTAAATACCGTTGAGTGAAAATCCAGAAACCAAGAGAAAGCAAAATACCTGAAGTAAGTAATTTAGGAACGTCTCTTGGATGATACGATTTGTAATAAAGATGAACAACTGTTCCTCAGTGAACAATGATTCCTCTTTCCCGCACAAATTGCCTATCATCTAAATTGAAGCATTGAAAAAATGTAACAGTTTGAGTCTATGAAATAGGCGAGGCGCTAGGAAAATTTCGAGTGGGTGACAGGTTCAAATTTTTTTCCTAAAAATCTTATGAAACGATTATATATTTGCACATTATACAAAATTTAATCATATCTTGAAAATTTTCAATGATTTATGTGGTTCTGTACAAAAGATTACATTTTCATATGTATAAAAGCTAGTTATTTTAAGACGTCCGTTATTAACGGGATAGCAGAATTTTTTTGGGAAAAAAGTTTCTATTGCATAAAAAACACTAAAAATTATATTTTCATTGGAATCATCACATAAAAAGTAAAACATTTCAAATAACGATTAGACTGATTTTGAAAAGAGAAGAGGCGGCCGCCCCTTCCCTAAAACTGCGCCTGCCATGAAACGATAACATTGTTTTCAACTAAATGTACAATTAGTCAAATTATATATTTATTTAATGTAATGACAAGGTGACCTAGTTAATGCAAAACAATAGGTTGCAAAAAAGAAAAAACAAAATTTACAAAAACACTGTGCAGTAGACTCTAGATTTCACGAACTCTCCATTTTAAGATCAGCCTGTAAAAAACAGATTTGGGTTAGGACTGCTGCACAAACATCTCAAAGGGTCTAATTATACATCCATACCTCTTGAACGGCTTATTTTAGTGTTTTTATTTCAAATTCTTTTTAGCAACGTCGCCTTCACTCACGAATGATTCAATGTCAATGGCATTTATATTAATATATTTTTTATAGATGATTTCAAAGTCATCCAATAATATTAAAGTAATGAGAAAGAATTGTTTGATTTATTTGAGGACATGGAAATAATCCAGGGATTAAAAATTTAATCCTACATCAATTTAAAGGACAAGTGGCAGTGACTTAACGCAGCTTAAAGTTTGCCTTTATCACATTATGCATAAGTTCACACGTGTTAATTTAAATTTGTATTACAGTGACAAAATATTTCAGAAATAGAGGCGTATGGTGGAATATTGATAGGAGTGGAAAAGAGCAAAAAACAGTTCATCAATCAACGTTACGAAGCCCACCAGACGAAATTAATGAGGCGATAGTTAATATTCAACTGAGCAATAGAAGTGCTCAAGCATATATTTAAAATAAATTAAAGATTTTTCCCGAAATTAATAATATTGGTAGCATAAAACAAACATGGTTGTCGAATTACAAACTCAAATATTTATGACCAGAGCGTCACGCGGTCAACCTTGTTGGTTTTGAACCTCAAATTTTATTATGGGTGCTATTAAAAACATGACACGCTTCTTGCATTCTCAGAGAATTTTTAAAATCCTACGATGATACTTTGGGCTTGACCGGAGAAATGGGGCGCAAAAAACTGACCATTTCGTAACATTGCACGGATATACATTGAATTTAATAATAGTTGAAAAATAAAATTTACATTTTGGAGATTTTACATTANTTTTGGCCTTTTTATTTCAAATTCTTTTTAGCAATGTCGCCTTCACTAAAAAATGATTCAAAAAGAAGGGTTTTCTTATACATAAAATCTCTTCACAATAGCAGTGTCCTTAAGTCATTAAAAGAAGTTTGTTCTTCAAAAAGACTCGAAACATACTACAATAATTCAATACTCTATGCAAAATTGTTTTATGAACAATTCAAATTTATGAATGATTTTTTAAGCTACCACCCGAAATCTACAGTATGTGGTTAGAAAAATCTTTGGATGATTTCAAAGTCATCCAATAATATTAAAGTAATGAGAAAGAATTGTTTAATATATTTGAGGACATGGAAATAATCCAGGGATTAAAAATTTAATCCTACATCAATTTAAAGGACAAGTGGCAGTGACTTAACGCAGCTTAAAGTTTGCCTTTATCACATTATGCATAAGTTCACACGTGTTAATTTAAATTTGTATTACAGTGACAAAATATTTCAGAAATAGAGGCGTATGGTGGAATATTGATAGGAGTGGAAAAGAGCAAAAAACAGTTCATCAATCAACGTTACGAAGCCCACCAGACGAAATTAATGAGGCGATAGTTAATATTCAACTGAGCAATAGAAGTGCTCAAGCATATATTTAAAATAAATTAAAGATTTTTCCCGAAATTAATATTATTGGTAGCATAAAACAAACATGGTTGTCGAATTACAAACTCAAATATTTATGACCAGAGCGTCACGCGGTCAACCTTGTTGGTTTTGAACCTCAAATTTTATTATGGGTGCTATTAAAAACATGACACGCTTCTTGCATTCTCAGAGAATTTTTAAAATCCTACGATGATACTTTGGGCTTGACCGGAGAAATGGGGCGCAAAAAACTGACCATTTCGTAACATTGCACGGATATACATTGAATTTAATAATAGTTGAAAAATAAAATTTACATTTTGGAGATTTTACATTAGCATCATTTACAATAAAATTTAGCATCTTCAATTTTCTAGAAGTATCTATCACACCAAACTTTGGTGGAGCAAACCGACATATGAGAGAACAATTTCTGACAAGTATTATAAAAATGGGCCAAAAATTTCTTGGGCAGAGTTTGGGCCTAAAGTTTCGGCCCATATCCATTCCTAACGCCGCATGAAATAATGTAGCTAAAATCAGTTAGCCTGTCAAGAACATTTTAACCACTTCAAGCCCTAATTATAAAGAACTGTTAGTAATCACAAATGAAAAATTAAATATATTGTAAGAACAAAAATAGATTGTTTTGAAGAGCTAATAGCAACGTGTACGTACATCGCGAATTAGCTGATTATTTTCAATCCAAGAAATTGTAGAAGTTAAAGAATCGGCCAACGCTTGACAGTCTGGCAAAGGAACGAGATCAGCGACAGAAGTGGTAATTCTGCCGTTATCCAAGTCGATGATGCAAGCGTGATCAGATGGCGGCATGAAATCAGCAGCATCCGATTTATGTACACCACATACGTAAGGCTGAGGCGATTCCAGTACCCCTGCGAACATTCCAGGTAGATAGGGGACGCAGGGCAACCTCCACCTGAATGGATACATCACTCCTAACACGGAGAGTATGGCAGGTGTCAGCTTTGTAATATCTAGAAAGGAATATAAGACTTTTAGAACCTATATATACAATAAATATGCACTAAAGTTTAGCATAGTGTATAGCTAATATCTCTACTAACCATTCGATTTGAAGAGGATGTAGTGTTCCAACAGAACTGCATTAAAAGTGAGAAGGAATGCCGAAACCCCAAGTTCCTTAATAAAGGAAAGCAGAGGAACATCCAATAGAGGTAGCTCTTGAATACCGGGAAAAAGAACGCCAATGTTTTTGGAAACACTAAAACAAGCTGTCACAATAACCGTTTAAAATAACAAAAAATCAGAAAGACATGACCAGATAAACAATCACCAGAAAATTCTAGAACAGCAACGTAGTCAAATACCGACAACATCGAAGTTTAATAGATGCTCAAAAACATTAAATATTATTAAATGAATTACGGAAAGCCATGTATTTCTTATGAGCCAACGACGGAATTGAAAGCAGCTGATAACATGATATTTTAGCATGTTAATTATTCATACATTGGTCGACAAAGTGTATGTGTGGAATTTGATCAAACAGGAAGAATTACTGAAAGAATGAAATAATAAAATACAAACTTATGAGTCTGGATAACAAGTAGAAATTAGATGTTAAGTAAATGAAAGAATACATACCCGTTTGTCTGCTAGTTGTCAACTTAATACATTAATAGATTCAATAATGTTGAAACCAGTGCTATAAAGTAATATTGGGTTTGAATACATATTGACCGAAGACACAAAAATTTGAAATATACATTCTACAAGAAATTTTGCAATTTACTCATTTATAGAAGAACTTCATTAATAATTTTACAAAATCAGTAAAAATACCTAGTTGCTTGGAGGATGATGCCATTTTCAGAAGGAATATGAGGCACCTTCTGTAGAAGATTGAACAAATAATCTTCCTTAGTCAATCCTTTTGAAATAATCGCGTCACTCTTAGATTTACCACCAGTTAAATGAGGCAAAAACTCTAATAGCACGCTTTCAAGAAAAGAAAATATTGGATAATGAGATAAAAGAGTGAAACTATTGGTCGTATATATTGTCTTTTCATTGTGCGCAGAAAAAGGAATGTCTTGAGAAGTTTGATACATGATTTCAATGGACTGGAGTGTGGAAATGATGTCATTGTTGATGATTAATGACGTATAGATCAAAGAAGTACCATACATATAAGATCCATCCTCCAACGTAAGCACAAAACTTTGTAGTTTATGAAAGGGAGTGAAAACTATACGAACTCCATCTGGGAGTGCAAACTAAAATATTTTAAAGTAAATGATTTTCAAATTGACAATAAAAGCGAATGGAAAAATCATGGACAGTTTTCTTCAGGTGCTTTAAAAAACTTTAATAAATCTATTTTCATTTGCAAACTCATGCAAAGCATCAAATTAAATTTTCAGTTTGTATTCAAGAAACCCCATGAATTTTATGGATATGTAAAATAAAAGAATGGCGTATTCAATCCAGCCTTCAAATCAGCATCCATTTTCGAAGTTGCATACTTACATGTGTGATGTGAGAAGAATCGATACAATCAAATCGTCTTGTTGGAATGGACTGTAATAAGGACGGTTTGTAATGAACTTTGTAAGGTGATTCAATTTCACTCTGATTTTTAATAAAGTCTAAAAAAGAATTATATTCAAGATATAGAATAGTCCATACCTTTTTTATCGAAAATCGTTTCTTTATCAAGACCAATGGACAACGCGCAAAATATTAAAGGTTTCTCAGTCTTCATCGGAACAGAATAAGTAATCTGCAACCTAGTCATATAAAAACATTAGAAATGACAATCAAAGTTAAGAAGACCAAACTATTAACGTTAACACCAATAATGCGAAATTGAAATCAAACAGGCACACACACATATATCAAGGACAAATTGCCAATAGGTTAGATAAAAAGTAGTAAATTTTAAAACAGTTCTCTATTTTAAAATTGCTTTACCCGTAATATTTTACTATTTGCCCGTGCCCGTACAATGTCTACCTGTACCTGCCTTACCCACACGCAAACATGGATATCCGCTAGCAGCAGTAAACATAGCACTACCTCTTTCCCAATTGCATTTGAGAAACCGTAATTTGCATTTGAGAAAGCGTAATTTGCATTTGAGAACCGTAATTTGCATTTGAGAAACCGTAATTTGCATTTGAGAAACCGTAATTTGCATTTGAGAAACCGTAATTTGCATTTGAGAAACTGTAATATAATATAATATAATAAAACGTGATATAGATGTGAGCTTTACAATGAGGACGAGGAAGAGAACTAATCGGAGCAGCAGGCCCGTGACATGAAGAACTAGTACCAAGGATGTGCCGAGGGCCATTATTGCGGTGAGTAGGCGGTGGAACCGACTGTTCAGGGGCAAGTGGCAGCACAGGAAAGGGAGCAGCAGCAGGAGCAGAACGCGGGGCGGGATGATTGGGATGATTAGGAATGGTACGTAAGGTGGAAACACTGTAGGAGTACATTTGAGTTTGAATGGACAAGACATGGGAGATGAGTTTTACAAGGGAGTCTGACAAGAGTGCCAAGGCAACATTAGAAGGGCTCATGTTGGAAGACTGCTGTGAACGTGACAAGGTGACAGCATGGCAAAGCAGAGAGAGATGATGTTATCTTTCCTTAAAGCACCAATCAGCGAAGCAAATTGGGCATCCGAAAGATTCTGTAAGATCAGCAAGTAATACATTAGCCACATGCATGACTGAAATCTAATTAAACTATAATAAACAGGCACAACAATACTAAGAGCAAAACTCTGTAAATACAGTTGTGTTCAAAATTATTCAACCCCCACTGCAGTAAAGTGTTTTAGCAAGTTTGACATTTATTTTTTATCTTGTTTACATTCAGAACAAATAAGTACTTGTGAAATAGACAAATGCAACTTAAATTACAACAATATTTTTCGTAACATACCAACAAATGTCTTTTCTGTGATTACGTCATTGACAAAATTATTCAACCCCTTAAAGATTACCACAGATTAAGAACAGAGGTTTCCATCAGGTGCTTTCAATCAGGTGGTAAACACACCTGTATATGTGAACAGAACCATAACGAGCAACAATTAAGCAGATTTAAAAGGCCTGAGATACTCAGCTCCTTCTTGACAGTTAATGGTGTCTTTGCAACATGGTGAAGTCCAGGGAATGGTCAAAGAAGTCAAGAGAGGAGGTCATTTCTCTTCATAAACGAGGATATGGATATAAAAAGATAGCAAAAACATTAAATATTTCAAGAGACACAATTGGAAGCATAGTTCGCAAGTTTAAAGCCAAAGGCACGGTGGAAACGCTACCTGGGCGCGGCAGAAAGAGGATGCTGTCGGCAACTGCTGTCCGGTACCTGAAGCGAAAGGTGGACAAAAATCCTCGGGTGACAGCTGAGGAACTGCGACAGGACTTGTCAGAGGGAGGTACTCATGTTTCTGCCCAGACAATAAGGCGCACACTGCGAGGTGAAGGCCTCCATGCCAGAACTCCCAGGCGCACCCCCCTGCTGACTCCAAAGCACAAGAAGAGTCGACTCCAGTATGC
>CABFPE010000335.1:39329-56399 GCA_900660155.1 Hofstenia miamia | reverse complement strand
GGTGAAGCATGGTGGGGGTCAGTCATGCTCTGGGGCTGTTTCGCTTCTTCAGGTACAGGGAATCTCCAGCGTGTGCAAGGTACCATGAATTCAATTAACTACCAGGAGATCTTGGGTGCAAATGTCATGCAGTCAGTGACAAAGCTGAAGCTTGGGAGACATTGGACCTTCCAACAGGACAACGATCCCAAGCATACCTCCAAATCTACCATGGCTTGGTTGCAGACAAAGAGCTGGAAGATTCTGGAGTGGCCATCGCAATCCCCCGACTTAAATCCCATAGAAAATCTCTGGTGGGACTTGAAGAAGGCGGTTGCAGCACGCAAGCCCAAGACTATCAATGAACTGGAGGCCTTTGCCCAGGAGGAATGGGCTAAGATACCTGCAGGCCGCTGCAAAAAACTTATGTCAAGCTATGTTTCACGTCTGAAGGACGTTATTACTGCCAAAGGGTGTTGTACTAAGTACTGAAGACATATGTGACTAAGGGGTTGAATAATTTTGTCAATGACGTAATCACAGAAAAGACATTTGTTGGTATGTTACGAAAAATATTGTTGTAATTTAAGTTGCATTTGTCTATTTCACAAGTACTTATTTGTTCTGAATATAAACAAGATAAAAAATAAATGTCAAACTTGCTAAAACACTTTACTGCAGTGGGGGTTGAATAATTTTGAACACAACTGTAATTTCATTTGAAAACCGATTTATATATATTCAATATTCATATTCTTCTTTCTTTCTTTAATGAATAACGACATTTGAATTCTCTCTAACAATGGTTACCCAACATTTAACAACGTTACCTGACTTTTAAAATAACGTCTATGACATTACTTTTATATTCATTGGAATTTAAAAGTGACCCAGACAAATCTATTTAGCAAACTTTCTAAATATTGACATATCCAATCTAAGTCTAACGAAAATTTATTTAACTCGCGCCCAGTTGGCTATATTTCAACTAAATATTTTGCAGTGTGGAATTCTGAAAATTATTAAAATATCACAATATTCAAATTGATTACATGCACATGGCAATTCTTCGTGAAAAAAATTAAATGAATGATAAATAAATAAAAATTCTTAAATGAGAATGTTTATAATTACTAGAAAATGTATCATTGAGCTATTTAAGGTGTGGTGGGGTTCTCATATATCCCCCTCGTATACAATATGCATTTATAGTTTGTAAAGAATCAGATTGAAATTTTCGGATTTTCAAAATTTTCATGAAAATCGATCAAAGGTGTATATTTGATACCTCAAAACTTTGCATTTAATTCAATACTAGCATTACGCTGACAGGTAATAAAGAGGTGTTTGTTGGATTTTGAAATATAGTAAAATCTTAACCCAGATGTTTTGCACAGTCGAAAATGGTTTACAAAGTAAGGTTTTTGATCGGTTGGTATAAAACATAAACTGGGTTTCGACCAGCAATTGACCTTTTGCGAATGGGGGCAAAACCAGCGGGATTGTTGTCTAGCAAACAATTGCAAGCTTCCTTTCACATTTGATTCCAAAACAACTCATGTTTTACACAGCGAGCTGCGGTTCCTGTGGTATAGGCTCAGGATTTTCCAAGTCTAGAATATATACTTTAACGATAAATAAGGAGTTAAGGCCCAAAATTTCAAAAAGTCAACTTTTCTCATAAAAATTAATCAAAGCATTTTGCATTTTAAGTGTTTGGAAATAGAAGCTTAGTACCTAAGGTTAAATAATATTAAAACCTAAAGTGATATGAGCTGTTGGGAACTTGGAATTTTCATGTTTTATGAGCATGGTTTAGCATTTTGTTTTGATTAAAAAATGCTCCATTACATTTTACTAAGAAATTTCACTGCTTGATTTTGACAATGTATATGAAATGTACATATTGTATGACATATATATGTATGCTTAATCTAGAGCATTGTTTTGAAAAAAATCGTGCAAATTCTGTAAGAAAAATTGCATCATAAAAATCATTAATTACTAATATCACGTCTGTTACAAAAAAGTACAAAAAGTTCTTTTAGAAACAATAAAATATAATTAATTTGTTTGAAAAGTGAAAACTAAACGAATTTTTTATGCTGCATACACTTCACATTAAATTTTTAATAAAGTCATTGTGTATTGACACTGAGCGGAGTAAAAGACGCGAAATTTCATATTTGTAACAGATGTAAATTTTTAATTTCACGTCTGTTACGTGATGAACTGCATTGAAAACTGTTATGAAATCCTTTTGCATGAATGGTAATGTGGTTCGCTTAAGAAAAATAGAGGAAAATATTATTACATGCATCATATATTTTAGTGGCTGAATTGATCATGGTTAGCGCTGTTGAGAGAATGCGCAAGTATAGACAACGAATGTCTGAAGATAAAAGACACATAGCTCTTGAAAAAGACTAAGAGGCGCACAAGAAGAAACGTGTTCCACACTCTGAGCTGTCCAAGACTAAACTCCTTGATTTGCAGCAAAAGTGGTATAATTGCAAGCAAACACTTAGCAAAACAGTGAAAAAGGCGTCACTTAGCCTTCCTACTAGTCCTAGAAAGAAAAAGGAAGTCATTAAGTGATTGGCAAAAAAATCTGGGTTAACATTAAATGCTACATCTTCATTATATGGTGAATTTTGGCTTAGTACAAAACAGAAAATTGAGGACATTTATTTGCTTGATTATGTCTCTTGGGTTTCTCCTAATGTAAAACATGTTAAAAATGGTGTTCTCAGAAGATATTTGAGATTGTTTATTCATGAGGCCTATGCGCTTTTCACTCAAGAAAATCCATACACTGAGGTATCATTGATTTTCAGAAGTGTCGAGAACAATATGTATTTATATCTTCACAAACACTCAAAAATCAATGATTGTGCCCAACTCAGTCTGACATGAAACTTAAGTTGTTTGCTTTGGAAGTTAATGATCCCACTAACTACTTTATATCTAAGTGTGTTTGCAGTAGAGATGAAAAATGCATGTTATTCAAGAATGGGAATCATGAGTGTGAAAATTGTTCTGTTGATTCAATTGAAAAGCTTGCTGCTATATATGATATTGATTCTAATGATGTAACATTTATATCAAATACCAAATGGCTGCAACAAATGTGTGATGATGGTAGAAAGCGGACAACAAAAGTTACAGCAGAGAAGGAGTATAGAGATATTATTCAAGATGTGGTGGACATGCTTCCAATGTTTGTTTCTAATGTTTATATTGCCGATACGCAAGCCAAGTATTTTGAACAATCAATGCATGATTGAAATTTAGTCATGCAGATTGATTTTGCAGAGAATTTTGTGCTAGAGAACCAAGATGAGGTCCAGGCTGCCTACTATAATAAGCCTGCAGTTTGATTATTAACTGTTGCTGTTTGGGACAATAATAGTGAGAAATCCTATGTAGTTGTTATGGATTATTGGTCTCACTCAAAGTACTGTGTCATGGCCAGGTTGGTTCTAGTCTTTGAAAAAAATGCAACTATCTCATAGAAAAGTTATGTTGTTTTCAGATGGGGCTGCTAGCCAATTCAAAAATAGATATTCTCTAACTTACATCTCTCAATTTTGTGAACGTTATGATTTGACTGACTCTGAATGGGTGTTTATTGGCGCAGCTGTAAAAAAATTGGCATACAACAAGGTTATCTCACGAAAGAAAAGTATTTCAAATCCAAGAGGCTTTTATGCAGCTGTTGAGGCCAAATCTATCACAATTTAGCATTTAGGACAAGAGAAACTTAATGAAATGACAGCTTTGATGGACAATGTGTTAGTTAATGTTAAGCCAATCCCATACTTTAAAGTGTCTGGTTGCAATGAATTTGTTTTGAAGAGACAAGCTTATTCAAAAAATGAGCAGAAAATAAAAACCATTTTGTAGATTTTTTGTACAGTTCACATCTGTTACAGTTCATAATTCACGTCTGTTACACATATTTTTCAATTATCAAAAACTCAGGTGCAGAAAATGATTTAATTTTTTTTGTAAATCAACATTTACTGTAACTCACATGTAAATTTCAAAAATATTTAAACCATAAATTCACAAAAAAATTATTGTATATTTGGAAGTCAATGATATCATTACATTTAATTTCACGTCTGTTACACATCACATTTTGAAATTTTTTGTTTTCTAATGTTAATTGAGTAGAGTAGTCATTCCATATATTTGTAAAGTGATATAAATAAGTGAATGTTTAGCCATTTCAAAAAAGATGCATGCAATAGTCAAATTTCAAGGTAGTCAGAATAAGTTCATACAGTGTAGACTTTTCAAGTCTGCTACGAAATTCTAGGCCTTAAATATCTTTCCTGCCGATCTCTGCTCTACCCCTTTTAATCAAGAAATTATTGATTAAAAAACATGGATCAACTATTTATTTTTCAATATAGTACATGGTTTGTTTGCAAAGTAAAATATCAAGGGAGATTTTTCTTGCAGTTTGGTTCAAAAATCAAATAAAACAACAATATTGAAGGTAACTCGTTCTCCGCAAAAAAATGCAACCACGATATATATTCAAATACAAAATTCAAAAAAAATAGCTTGAAAAAAACTTGGGACAACCAGAAAGTCTTGAGAATTTCCGTACTACATTTTACGTTTATACGTATGCTGTAAATAATTGTTGTTTACTAATAGTTAAGTCAAATAATCAATCAGAATAATTTTATTATTAAATATAGATAGAAGTCTCTGAGAGCCTACAGATTGTTATATTGTATTGCAGTGCAAGGAATTGACATAACTGAAAAATGTCGTATTTCCCAAGTGCCGAACTTTAAGCAATTGAATGCTTTATTATTGGATATAGAATTATTAATAAAGAGGTGATCGTTTTTCTCCGATTCATCTAATTCTGTTCTAAAATTGAAAGAGAACTGTTATCAGCGTGTTAAACTAATTTCTACTAATAATGGCTTTTCTAAAGAAACTACGAGTTTAATTCTAATGAAAAAATTTTATCAGTCCTGAACGGGAGTTGCAGTGTTTCCATAGTTCATGACAAAATGGCTCGGTATTACTGATATAAATGTTGTGTAAGCAACACCAAAGCATCACATGTGAGTAAAGGGATTGTTGATAAAGTTACACATTCTTGTTGGTAAAATATTTTCCTATTTTGTATTAATACCGCAATTTTCACAACTTTTTGGACAGCTCATGTATATATTTTTTTGGGAAATGATACAAATAACTAGAATGAACCTAAGTCATTAAATGGATTTTGTCATCAGTTGTCAACAAACGTGGGGTGCTGATGGAAATTGCCATTTTCTCATTATCATTTTCGCGATTATTCCATTTAACTTGGTCTTAATTTCAATTACTTTGAGTATCACATGCTCTGGAAAAGTAAAAATTGCCTTGCATATCTTAGTTCTTTCTACTATAGTAAATGACATGAAAATTTGTTCAATATAGCCATGAAGTCCAAATGTAAGCTATTTCAAATGACCTACATCAAAAGCATTCACTAAGAGGAATTCCATAACTCCAAAACAATAAATATATTTAGGAATTTGGTTAAATATACAATCGTTTCAAATGATGAAATACAAAACAGATTTTAGTAATATTGATATAATAATGCAAAGAAAAAATTTTAAATATTAATGGTGAGTGTTTTATATGAAATACACTTACACAACAAGCGAAATTGGATTTACAATTTACAAGTCAAATACATGCATGAAATTATCGATAAATGAAAAACAAAATAAAATAGATCAAACAAAATCATTAGGGAAGCTGTATTTTTTACCCTATTTTTTCCTACTTGCTACGTTGAATTGGTTACTTAAAATTACTATTTCAATTAATACATGAAATTTTTGCAATGAATAATAAATAATCATCATGATCAGTTCGAGAGACTGCAAACTAACTTAAGAGATTTAATTGGTGATTGGTTTCTTTTTAACATTTGGCAAGAAACTCTAAAGTGTATGCAGCAAAAGTGCCTTATTTATATGAAAGAATTATCTCTCGACATCTTACGAATATAGAAATTTTAAACGGAAAAATCAATATACGAAGAAAATGTATAAATTATACAAATATACGATATACTGAAAATCGGATATGCGTCAATGCCCTGATTCGAATATTGATATAATCTTTATAAATGATAAAATTGTATTGAATGATCGTAACCTATAAACTTTGCCATTATTGAATTTGCTCAATTGAAATGTGTTGAA
The DNA here is from genome assembly GCA_900660155.1 of Hofstenia miamia. Taxonomy (NCBI): domain Eukaryota; kingdom Metazoa; phylum Xenacoelomorpha; order Acoela; family Hofsteniidae; genus Hofstenia; species Hofstenia miamia. The sequence goes on along the minus strand of CABFPE010000335.1, from coordinate 50,187 downwards.
ACTTTAAAACTAGGAATTTTTGAAGTTTTTGACTAACAATGAATTCTTATTCCCCACCATGGCCTTGACTTATTAATGTAGAGGTTCTACATCTGACACAAAGACGCATATTTACTACTAAAAACATGAATATATGGCATTGATAAGACGATAATTCTGTCACTATTTGCCTAATTTTGTCAGTGAAATATGATTTTTGACGAGCATGAATAGCTCTACTGTGTGGTATCCATAATTTTTACAATTATTATGTGTTGAAAGTGATTTTGTTAATTTAATATGACTATTATATTATTTTTAAGCATTAATAAAGAGTTTATACAGCAATTCAGTATAGTGAATAAATTTCCAAAGATAAATATACATGTACAAAGAAATTTTTTAGCGAATTCAGTGAAGATATCTGACATTGTAGTCCCTGGTCGTACATGCAATAAATTTAGAATTTTCAATTGAAATTCGCAAATATCACGTGGAGGTAAATCAATTAATGTCATTGTGATACATATTGTATGCAATATTTCAGTTAATTAAGGACCATTTTCATACGAATTCTGCAAAAGCAATTAAATTATGTTGAAGAAACACATTGTGAAATGTTCACAAAGACCAGAATTACACAACACTAAGCTTCGGCAAATTTCAAAATCCAATTCGCATTTGTGGCCGAATGTACAATATATTCGAAAATATTTCTAAGCATTCTAATTTTGGACCTTCTCCGTCTCACAAATCTAAAAACGAAATTTCGTAGGGTTGTATACATAAGAAAAAAATTTTTGAAAGTTTTTAAAAATTGTTATCCTATGCTCAAAGATCAAAGTCGATTTAAAAAATATTTACTGATATACATCGAATACATACTCTAGTATATACCATAAATTTTTGAAAATTAAAGAATTGCGCGGAAATTGCAAAAGAAAATTGAAAACGTTTTTGGCGCATTTCTCTTTTAGAAAATGAAAATAATTTTTTTCACTCATGCAGTGTTTTGTACTTTGCTTATTATGACTTTGGTTAGAATCGTCTATCTTCAATATTCACAGAGAACATTACAAAAGAAAAAATGGCATCAATTGCAAAACTTTTGCAATTTCACACGTCCAAATTATCTTACGAATAATAGGCTTGGATTTGTAAAATTCTTGTTTTGTGAAACAAATTAGAAAAAAACTTTGAAAATCGATCAATATTGAAGGCGTCAGTGAACAAAACATTATCTTCGCTGTACAAATTCAATCTGTGCATGTACATGCGCCGCCTATGGACAAGAATATGATATTGTCAGTTATTAAAAATGTTTATAGCGCCCAAACGAGTAATAAGACCACAAAAAATATTATTTTCCAATAACATACCCCCTTTTATCTCACAGGAAAAATATGATATTGATGGCTTCATTTTTAAAGAAAATTGGTGTTTTTGGACGTTGTTTCAGGAATTGGTAAAACCAACATAAAAGCACCGCAGCATCGCGCAAATGCTGTGGTGAATGTAATCAAATGGCAGAGGGCCGTAACATCTAGTTAGGATAAATTGTCAGCAAACAAGTAAACAGATGTACCTAAGATATTATAAATAGTGTAGAATCACTGGGGTGTGATTCTAGCGAACTCAAAGAGAATACAGTTCAAACTATTTCTATTTACAAAATGCTTTTGGCTTTATATATACAATATTTACAATATGTACAAATATTACAACTACCAGTCACTAACAAGAAAAGCGCGAGGTCTGGCCGATAAATAGTAACAACTACCAGCGATGCTACAATAGTAATAGTCCAAAAGTAAAGCCTTGAGGTAATGCGTATTGAATTTCTCATAATATGGCCCAATTGAATCTATTGCTACACATTGATTCCCGTAACATTCAAATAAATTAAGGGCTGCAGTGGAAAATGCAAATCATAATATACTAAACAGATAGGCATCAGACAAATTGGAATCAATTCAACAAAATTCTCAAAATTAATAGTAATTGACCGAAAATCTCAGTATATATAAAATTTAAGATATATTTAGAACGGCAACATAAATGTATTAATTATAAACATATAAAATACTCGTCCTAAAAAGCAAAATAATATGCAATTTCTGTAATAAAGAAAAAAAGCAATTTTTTCAAAACCTAAGCATAGTTAATAGCAATAATAGCATTCTATTTGCCAATAGATTAATAATCGATAGAGATTTTATGCTTGATATATTAAAATTGCCGAAATCATATTGGCGTATTTGAGATTTCACCTAAAGACTTGTTGTCCACTCAAGGTATATTTCATGAAATTAGCATTAGCATTAATTTAATCACTTCAAAATGAAGCCCTATTTCTGTTACAAAAAATGCATTAGCTTATTGGCTTGATACGACTTCTTTCTAAAGCTATATTTAATATAGAACATCACATATTTTAATAACATATTTTATTAATATTATTCAAAAAATGTAGATTTTTCCGGTAGTCAAAGCAATCCCATCTTCTAATGTGCAAGCCTTTTCTATTATAGAAAAACTGCATTTGGGTTTTGTGATCTCAATATTTAGCTCCTAAACTAATCCCTGTTAGTATCAGTGGCATCACTATATACTTAGAGGACTGGTGTAATGCAAAATATTTAAATTTTTATTCCATTTTCAGACAATATTTTGTCATGCATGTGGAAATTTTTTACTATTTAATATTTACTAACATCATTGCATTAAACTTGATGCTTTAATTTTCATTAAAACATTTGTAAATTATCTATTATTTGTTACTCATTTAAATGAGTAAACCTATTTTGCATTTATATTGGCCAACTGACTAATGGTAAATTACAGTTTTGTCCGTAAAATTTGAGCTTTACTGTGTGTTGATGAAAAAATTAATGACAAACATACCTCCAAATAAAAAGTGATAATTTTTTTGAAACTATCTTTTTACTATTTATATTTTTCTCAATATAATATGGTAGTAGGTGTAAATCCTCAGTTAACTTAAATGTAGTTATTTCTTTTCTCTTGCTTTTTCTGTGGTTGATACAACTTCATCTTGTACTATTATAGTTTGTACTCAATTATAGAGTCTTTTTTGCTTAAAACAAGGTTTCCAAAAAGTATTGCATTTAGGAATGTATTACTCTCTATGTGAAGCATTATAAATCTTTGTTCAAACATTGTTTTAGCTATTTGAATTTTTGTGTGCTCTAATTTGCCCTTAGTATCAATGTAATTGCATGAGGCATTAATCAATCTATTTTATGTTTGCTCTAGTGTTTTTCTTTCAAAGCCTATTTTTATTTCACATTCATTTGTCATTATTGATATGGTTGCCACCATAATCCATTGTTGCTTTAACATAATTCTGTTCACTACTAGTTATTATGTTGGCTTTGATGAGGTTAGTCATTATTAGCATGAGTGATCAGTTTCTTTGAGATATTACTTTTCTAGTTTGATTACTCATCATTTGTATCAAATCTTCTATGAATTGTGGTAATATTGTTTTTGAGTATATTATATCATAATCTTTGGTTTCAAGAATTAATAAATTTTCAAATATTAGATATATTTCTGAGTTTGGTGCATGTACTTGCTTGACCTTTTCTGTTATTATTATTACAGTAATCATTTTTTCTTTCTTTTTTGGTCTTGTTTCTCTTGGGCTTCTCCATATGCCCTCTGTTTACTAGTTTTTATATTTTTAAGTGGTTTTGTTGCTGTAGCTGATCAAGCTCTTTGTTAATTATTTAAATTCTTTGAAATTTAAATTGAAAAAACCTGATTCATATACTTGGATGATTTGCCAAAACTTGTGACAAAAGCAGAAAGAGAAAAACAAGTAAAAATAGTCCTAAAAAGTTGGTTATCAAAAGCTCTTAATTTATTAAATTTGCTACTTTAACTATTTGACTTTTTCTGTTTTTTTCCTGTTGTATGTATTTTATCTGATACTTATGCTTTCATTTAGTTATCTTTTATGAGTATTGCATTACACCTTAGTCTTTTTGTTTAGCAATACAACTAGAATCAAATTTCATTTACATTATCATATTTTATATTTTTTATATATTTATGATATATGTAAGCTTAAGTAACTTAGATAATTTGTATTAGCAACATCTTTCAACTGAATTCTCAGTGTTGGAATTGATTTTGCTAACTAAGCCATCATTCATGATTGGTTAAAATGTAGTTTTTATTTTCTTACACTATCAGCATCCTTTGCACATAACAAACTTAGCAAGAATGCATGTTAAACTAAATCAAAGATATTTATATATTGTAGAATCACAGGGGAGCTCTGACAACTCCAGCAGTACTAGAAAACTCAATTGATAAGCAGAAGGTTGCAAAGGCTACCATCATAGAGAGTGACCTGCATTCCAACAGAAAAACAGAACATTGGTAGTTCAATAAAGAAACAGAAAATATTCACCCAAGAATTATCCTCCTACAGCAACAAATTTGCATGGCATCACACCAAAGTAGTATCCACAAATAGATCCAAGCTCACCAAGGTGCTAATTGTGTGTCTCTAGTTGTTAATTTCTAGCTCAAATAGACCAGATATCAATTGTTCTTATTTCCTCAGCCTATGTAAATAAATAATAAATATTGCATGTAATTGCCATGCATTCATGTACACTAGTGGTATATTATCATCACAGTGTAAATTATTAAGGGCATGCACAAATAGAAATTATCAAATAAAGTTGTTATTTCCCTATACCATAACATAGCCATACTTAATGCAGTACCACAATTTGAGCTGCCAACTGGAAGAGAGCATGTTGTCACCCCAAACACAGTGGAGTAACTCCCAAATTGTAGCCAGAACTTAAGCAATAATTATTACAAAACAATCCATTGAGGAATCTAAAAGGGTTAGATTAATAAATAATTCAAAAAGAGCAAACACTATTGAAGTGAGACTAAATCTATTGTGCAATCACTACAGGTCTCTTACATATTTGTAACAATATGAGAATTATTACCTGTTTGGTATTTACAAAACTTGCATTTGAGTTCCCTTGCAAAATTATAGAGCAATCAATTCTTTATCTAAAATGAGGGGACAGATAATTATAAATTTGAATGGCTGCACTCAAAAACTGATAGTGAAAAATCATTATGTCATAGTGATGTAACAAACTAATTTAAGGCAGTACTTAGCACTAATACAAATGATAATTGATAAAAATCAAAAAAGAGCCCTGATTGACTCTACATGCCCCCCTTGCTTGACTAAATTTGCAGTAATAACTGGATGGTGGGACCTGAGAGTAGTTTCTGAGCTTTTTCCACCATTTTGATGGCTAAGACGTCATCCCAACTTGGCACTTCAGCATATTGTTGCCATTTTGTTACCTACATAAGAGCCTCACATTGGATTACAGTTTCATTGCAGAGGTGGAAGAACTGGATCTTGGGTAGATGAGAGCTGATCTGACAATGTTGCCATGGGTTGAGCATTCTTGTGAATGTGTCAAAGTATCTTTCATATAAACAGAGACCTTTTAAGGCAATCATCAAGGTCATTAAAGCATCTGTATCAGATATGTGGGAATTGTTGGCGCTAATTCTGGTGTTGGGATAGAAGTGGGTAAAAAAATCTCTCAGAGAACCCATCCATGGTCCATGAAAAGTGAACAATACTCATTGACTTGTTGCAAGGTCATTGTTTCAGGATCAGAGACCTTACCTCACAGCATAGTGATAATTTTCATCCTCTTTGTGACATCTTAGCAGTGGGTGATGGCTTTGACATTATCAATCCACATTAGGTCACCTGTAGCTTGGAATAAGTTAAGGACTCAAGGATCCAGTTGAGCAATCTTCTCATGAATTTTCTTTAGTTGTGTGGCTAGCCATTGGCCCCTCTGAAAAATAACTTTTATTGTGAGCTTTCCATCAATAAAGATGCATTCATGATTACCACCAGTAAGCAACTTGTTGTGAACTTCCATGTACTTTGTAGTCTGTGTGGCCTTGTTGACTTTGGCTAATGTTGAAATGTAATTGATTTTGTCCAAGAGATGAGCAGACACCTTTTTGCGACCCTTTTGGATCCTACAGGAAGGCAGAATAAGTGACATCATAAGGCATGGTGGGAGAATACACAGCATTGGCTTTAACCTGACTGAATTCAACATGCTTACTGAGTGTGGTGGTTCCAATTGTCATGGTTTAATTTATTTTGCTTCCTTAATCATGTCCTAAAAGGTGTTCCAGATGCTGTGACTTCTCAACTTGTTGACTTAAGAGGAGGAGTTGTGGTGGCAAGCCTTTGTGCATTCTAGGTACAGGGCTAGTTGGCACCCTGGTAATAGTAGAAGCATGAGCTCTTCCTTAGAAAACATTTTGGTTAGGCACCACTTCATTAAACCTAGAATGTTGTTGTCTCTGTTTGTTTCAATAATCTGCTCCACAATAGCTAGCTTTTCTGTGAACTCCTTGGGATGGCATTCAATAATTAAAATCTGTTCATTTTCAGTAATCAACCAGGTAGGGATGGGCCAGGGTGAAGTGGCACCATCAGAAAACTTTTCCAGATTAACAGCCTTGATCAGTGCCCTAGTTGGGGGAGAGACCTTGATGGCAGATGAGGCAAGAAGTTCCTCCTCTTGATAGAATTGTTCCAGAGATCATGTTGTCTGCTCTAAGACTATTAACAGAATAATTTCAGCATCCTTTGTGGCATGCTGCTGAGTCTAGATGATTTTGCTATATCCACATTCTGGGTAGTTGAAATGCTCAAGGTTGAAGAAGATCGCAATTTTTGTGGGGATGTTATAGTGTTGTACCAGCTTTAAAAACTGCTGAGTTGATCCTGGCTCTCTCTTCATAAGGCAGCTGGTGCAGAACAGAGTGTATTCCAAATTGAAGAATGGGAACTTTGTGTGGATACTTTTTGAGTGAATCTGAACAAATATTGATGTCTGAGAAGGTGATTCCCAGTTTGTTGACTATTATTTGTGGAGGCAGATGTCCCAATGGGCAACTTGTGCCAATTAACTGAGCATAGTACTTCTTAAACCTTTCCATTACCTTTTTGTCTTTCCTGGTAAAGCAAGGAGAGAGCAGGAGTGCAACAGCCAATTCTTCACCTTCCATGCAGCTGAGAAAATTGCTATAATGTAAATGCAATGTTTGGCAAGTCATTCATGAGTAGGCTTGTCTAGTGGTAGTTGTAGGTGCAGATCATGAGTAAGGAAGATGGAGAGCACCCAAATAGCTCCTCTTGAAGGGATAGCTGGAGCAAATCATTCTGAAAACAGTTTATCAGCAAAGTTCTGTCTGTCTTGTATGTAGTGAGACAAATGTAGTTCCATTGTAGCATAATCCAAAGAAAATGCTGCTAATGAAGAAAGAAGAACAAATGATTAGTTGAAACTAAGATTGAATTATGATAATTTAGAAAAACAATGTAATTTCATTTATCAGAATTATCTTTGTAAAATGCAAACAAGTAATAATATATCAAATTAGTACTTGTTGTCAAATTTTGACAAAATAAAGGGGGCGAAATTCGCTTCCATTATTTTCAGCCATTTTGGCATACAAATTAAATTTGAATTTCTAATGACAGGTACTTTTTCAAGTTAACTATAAATTGAGTGTAAATCAGTTTGGAAGTTGTTGAAGTAAATTCTTCAAAAATCTTATTCTAAAGATTTTATATTGGTTTGATTATTTATACACAATGTCAAGCTAAATGGTAAATGCAGTAGTAGTGGTTTGGAAACATATCAGGAGCAACATGAGGGTCCTTGATCCAAACCATAAACCTGCATTTACATTAGGTGCATGAATAGGAGTTTTTCTCCATTTAGCTGGCTATTGATTCAATAGTTTACATGTAATCAATAATCAACATCAGTAAGAAAGGGCTGGATAGCCTAATGTAGGTTATACATATTTTATGTGATAGACTTAGGTGAACTATAATAGACCAATAAATTGACTGAGCATGTATTACGTTATTTAAATGTAATGTAGGAAGCTGCAAGTTATTAAGTAACTTAATTATATTAACTTAACTAAAGCCAATGGTTTTTGGTAATGGCTAAAGTAATATTTATTAAGCAGCTAGTGATATTACAAGGTTGCAGAGTGAATTAAATACACCATGCAAATTGAGTTTAAGTCAGTTACAATCTGCATTGAGAACTACACTGAGTTAGGATAGGGAACACATAAGAACTTTGTTGAGCTGAGGTTCAAAGCCACCTAGATTGGCTATGGAAACACAAATGAAATGATGCAAAGATCAGAGTTAGCTGGAGGCCACAGTTAATCCCTTCACAGAGCAGAGCTATGATTGCAGAATACCTAAATAGTATTCAGTTATTTCAGTTAAGGAAAGATAGCAGAAATATATACAATAAATGGCTAACATGAGTACATCCCTACCCATGGTTGAAGTGAAACAATAGCTTAAAAGAATCATTTAACATACATCAACACTTGGTAGCAGATGCTACCCCATGAGTATGTGTTCAACTGATTGAGAGTTTTGCAAGTTTGGGCTCCTGATTTTGATTGTGGGCCATTTGGTCTTGGGGTTACACTCTGACTTTAGTGTAGCCCAGATCTCATCAATTTCTTTTAAGGTGGTGGTGTGAGAACTCAATACTGACATGAAAGTCTGTGACAGAGGCCAGACCAGGCAGTTTAATGTTGATAGATTCTAATTTCTGTGCCTACACTGTGGCATTGATGATCAACCATGTATTGACAGCCAAACAGTGGGTTGGGATTTTCTTGCACATCATCAAGTCAGTATAGACTAGCTTAGTGACTGAGATAACATTTGTCTGGTACATACTGATTGGTTGGTATGCACTCTTGTATAAGATCATGAAATTTCCATGTGAAAGTGTAAGCATTCCACAGCCTTGGGAGTATCATCCTGGTATTCCTCTCTGAGAAACATGACTAGACAAATGTTTTTGACCTTAGTGAGTCTGTATGCTATCTCAAGTTGTTCCATTATCTGGGGCTGATTTATTTCACCAATTTGTAGGAAGTAGACAAGGAGTAAATTATTGAAATCAATGTTGACACATTCAAATTTCTGGATTGCTTTTCAATTGTTGATGAATTGGTGTAAGTGTGTTATGTTGAATCTTCATCAAACATTGTGTGGACCATGCTCCTCCAATACTGCTGTGTTAGTCCTCCATGCATCTTTGAATTGTAGCAGATTATTGGGTATATTTTTGGCCTCCTCTTTGCATCAGTTATGAATGGTATGATATCTACTGAACAAGTGAACACCTTGGTGTTAAAGGTCCACCTTAACTTGTTTTGTGTCTCCTCTGAAATATTATCACAAATGTAAGTCACTGCTTTCCTAGTAGCAATAAAATATAGGTGAAGCACCTCATCCCAACTTTAGAAACTTTTCTTCTTCTTTCTTTGTTCCTATTCAACCAGATACTAGCAGACTCAGCAGATGATGGGCTGGAACTAGAGGGGGTTTTGAGTCACTATGAGAAAGTTGGGTGTTTACAATCTCTAAATTAGAAAAGGGCACATGAGCTAAATGCGCCTCTCACTTCTACAAATAGTGTTGGCTCCTTGCAAAGTCACTTGAGGTTCATTCCTGTGAGGAGTGTTTGCTCCTCATGTAGTTGTGAGTGCAGCATCTGGTGTCCTCATTGTGTTGCCTCCCTCTCTTGGTAGTGCTGCTCTCCTTGGCTTGTCATGGGGAATGCTCTTATCACATTTCATCAACTCTGGGGTTGAGTTGCCTGCACACCTATCTCTGGGCCAGTGCCTGGTTTTTGTGACATTTCATCTACTGAGGCTTGGTTACTAAACATAGAGATAAGATTAAGATCCCAATCTTGGATATTTAAATGATCTAGGAGGTTCTCTCTCTTGCCCTATGTTTAGATAAAACACAAGTAGCAGTAGAGTCACTACTACTAATTGCATTACTATCAAAATCAACTTCAGTGAGGTCATCTTCCTCACATTCAGTTAAATTATTATAAGTCTCATACTCATTTATACCATCATCAATTAGTGTAAACTCACTATTATCATCAATGATCACATTTTTGATGTCACATACAGCTCATTTGAGCCTTTGGAAATGGGCAATTTTCCCATTACTCAGTAAATACTTATGGTGGTCAAGCACCTTAACAACAGCAAAGGGCCCTTGTCAATTTGTGGCAAGCTTTTGTACCTTGTTTGCATCAGTTGCCTTGTTTGTGAGGTTTGCCAAATAGTTTGTGATTAAAATTATGCTTCTGGCTTATAACAGATTGGTTGGTGTTGCAGCAGATGGTGAGGTGAACTTCTTGCAGCTTGTGCAACATACAGTTAACATAATTCTCTAAGGTGGGCTCATGCTACCCAGGATACATTATTGATAAGGACATACTCACCTCACATCCAAACATTGCCTTAAACTGGCTCACCTTTGTAGCAGAGTGGATGGCTGTATTATAGAAGTACTCTATTGCTTCTATTACTTGTTTCCAGTTTCTGCTGGCAGTTCTGGAGAGAGCAACCTGAATTAACTTAATGATGGTGTGGTTGAGTCACTCCACAATACTGTTTGACTGCAGGTGGTATGCAGTCATAAACTTGTGCAAGATTTCCAATTCATTGGTAAGCATGTCCATTAACTGATTGTCAAACTGGGGGCTGCAATCTGAAATTAGGCACTAAATAGGCCTGAGCTTGAGTACCCACTCTTTTACTATTATTTCTCCAACAACTTTGGCAGTGGTACTATCCAGAGGGATCAAGTGGGTGTATCTAGTGAAATGATCAATCAGCATGAGCAGATACTGACTTCATTAGTCCTTTCTACTGTGCAACTCTGCTGCTTGGCTCTCTGCTCTGGGAAGTGCCC
>CABFPE010000335.1:10426-25170 GCA_900660155.1 Hofstenia miamia | reverse complement strand
TAAGCTCTCGACCAATCAGAAGCGTTTTTGTGGTGCAGGTGGGACTCGGTCTTAACTACTAATATTACTAAAAATGATAATAAGGAAAGGGTATATGTTGAGTGAGCAATAACTCCTTATCAGCTATATACTCAAGGAAAACCAATTCATGAACAGTTAAAAGAACTCTGAGAAGAAATAGACAAATGAATGACAAAGGAAATCATGCTGTTTTCAGGAGTAAATGATGTAGTGTGGTTGGATTTATGGGATAAAGAGTACTGTTTTTATGATGTCACAAAAAGAGTAGAGATAGTGACAATGATGAGACTAAATAAGAACAATCCAATTACAATAACAGAAGAGGAAATGAGAGACAACATAAGCTTCTTTTATAAGAACATGGCAAACACAAGGAGCCTCAGGAGGGTTTTTACATTCTTTTACCTGAATGCAATGATATGTGAAGAGATGGCACACATTAGTAGAGCAGATGCACAGATGACATTAATGATAGCAATAAAAGGGATCCATCTATTCAAGAAATTCTATGAGATCTTCTCAGAAAAAATGAATGAACTTAGAGAAATCACACAGATATCAAAGAATATTAAAGAGGCTAAATTCCTGCAATACCACACTACAGTAACAACAGAGAGAAAAGTGGTACTAAAAATAACCAAACAACCAGAATTTGTGACAATGAGCTGGATAGTCTAACATAGGTTATGCATATTTTATATAATAAACTTAGGTGACCTATAATAGACTGATAAATAGACCAAGCATGTATTATGTTATTAAATGTAAGGTAGGAAGCTGCAAGTTATTATGTAACTTATTTTAATTAACTTATTTAAAGCCAATAGTTTTCAGTAATGGCTAAAGTAATAATTATTAAGCAGCTAGTGACATTGCAAGGTTGCAAAGTGACATAAATACACATTACAAATTGAGTTTAAGTCAGTTACAAATAGCATTGAGAACTACACTGAGTTAGGATAGGGAACACATAAGAACATCATTGAGCTGAGGCTTGGAACCACTTGATCAGCAATGGAAACACAAGTGAGGTGATTCAGAGATCAGAGTTGGCCAGAGGCCATACCCAAATCACGGAGCAGAGCTATGATGGCGGAGTACCTAAACAGTATCCAGTTAATTTAGTTAAGTGAAGATTAACCAAAACAGATACAACATCAGAGTGAATAGTTAACATATGTACATCCCTACCCACTTAGAATGAAGAACAATAATTTAAAAGAATAATTTAATCTATGTTAATGCTTGGTAGCAGATGCTACACTAGTCAGTATTGGTATCCATCACTATCTTTAGCTAACTTTTCTGTGTTGATTTAAATATTTTGGGTACATTAAAATCAATTTTTTCTAGATTTTTTCAATGCTGCAGGATGTGCTTCACATTATTTATTAGGCTGTTTTCAACATTTATTAAGTACTGTGACAGATAGCAAGTGTAAAGGCATTCCTGTCAACCTCATTTTCCAATCATGTTCACTTAATCAATTTTAATTAGAATATTGATTAGTGATTTTTTAGTTGTAAATTTATTAGTAAATTTTTAAAGTAGGTCAAAAAACAAAATGTGAAGTATTTGGCTTAAAGTTGATAACTTGACTTTTGACTGAAATAAGCCAATAGATTAATTTAAATTTACAGTGATTGTCTGATCAACCAGAAAAAGTAGCAGATCTGAGAGTTGTTTGAAGGTTCTCATCTCACAATTGGAGATATATATTTCTTGTTCTCCTGTTTTTCTTGATCTCAAACAATTTGTTAACAAATTTTGGAATGCCACAGTTGTATTGTGTGAGGTGAACACAAATCAGGATAAAACCTTGATTACCCTCTCTCAGTCTTGGTTGATATAGTTGCTTGAATTTTCCTGTGGCACTGGAGTTGAAGTACAAAGTTGCTGAATTGAAGTTGGCTTTCTTTTATTTTCCTTGTCTCTCATTTTTAATTTAGGGTATTTCTTTTTCTGTGAATTACCATATCTATACATTTTCATATCTGACTATGGATTAGTAAATTACTTTACTAAAATTCATTGTATTGCCCTTCTTGGATTTGTTTGTGGGATTATAGTTTGTTGTTTCAGTATGATTTTATTGTATTTCATATTTTGTTAAAGTACTGATTATAGCTGTCTGTTCAACAATTTTACTATTAGTAAATAGGTATGTAGAGTTATGTTTTTCCCCAGAAGGCTGGAAGTTTTACTTTTTTTTCCATGTGATTGAAATGTATATTCCTCATACATTTCTTCCAAAACATTATTTATGTCTCCAACATGGTATATGGGACTGTAGACTTCTATGGAGTTTCTGTTAAAACAGGTCATATTTCTGACTTAAATTCATTAACATTGATAAAGGGCTCACTAGTACATTGCTTTTGTTTCTGCCATTGTATGTGGGATTGTTAAGTAGCAAACTTTGTTAAAAGTGAAGTAACAATTTTACTAGATTTACAGCAAACTGTTGAATATCATATACTTTTATCTATATGGAAGATGGACTATTCAACTAGAGTGCTGATTCAGTGTTTGTTTTACTTAATTAATGGAGACCTCAGGGGTTTTGTTCTATTACAAGAATACCAGTTTTGGTCTCTAATTTTCAGAATAACAGCCCATTCTAACAGTGGTCATTTCCATGTAATGGTGTAAACTCTACATTGAGCTATGTAAATTGAATGACAGGCATAGATTCAGATTACAATGGTTTGAATCAAGAATCTCAGATTAGCTGCAAATTCAGATTATGGTGGTTAGCTATTCTTTAAACTAGATTCCTTTCTTATAGCCTAATCCTACAGGAGTAGCTGTTTATCTAATTCATTTAGAAAATAAGCTAATAAGATTTTTATATGGTCTCTTGACCAGAGACACTCTCCTATTTAAGATTTGTTTTGAAATCAAACAATGAATGCTTATTGTAAAATTATTTAGATAATATAATATATCTTAAATTACTCACTAGTAGTGTACTAAGAGCAGGGGAGGTTCCACAAACTGACAGTGAGAATTGCTGACTCACCAATATCAAGGGAGTGTTTGCAAATGTTAATTACTGAGTCATTCTACTTGAAAAATGTTAATTGACAGCTTGCTAATGGATTTTCAGTGACGTCACATACTTGATATTTTTAAGTGTATCAACTAATGGATTTTCATTTAGTGATTCATGACAATTTTAATTGATTTTCATAGTGATTCATTTACATGTTGGGGCCAATTTACATTTACATACATTTTTTGGTATAATGACTAATTTCATTGTTTGTTAATATACATAGCTATATCACACATTACACTCACTTGCATACATTACATCACATTTGTGATTATGTATGAATTGTTGGCTAATTTTACAACACTTTGTTGGATACACACATAATATTACAGACTAATTTTCCATTACATAAAAAGACTACACAATGCAATGTCAAACCACGCCTATTATATTTTAGATAATTTTGAAAAGCTTACATGTAGAATGCTTATCTCATTTTTGGGAACTTTCAAAAAACCGCATTTCTTTTTTGTTAATATTCCTCATTAACACATTTATTATATCATGCTTTTTCCAACCAATAATTAATTTGCATAAGTTCAATTATTTCCATTCCATTGGCTAGTCAATCTATATATTCACCTCATTTCATTGGATAAAATCATTATTGTTCTTCTATGCAATTTCATCTCTCACTTTTGGCAATGTCTGTTGAAATGCTAGCATCCAGCTCATTGAGCAGTCTATTTGACAAACTATGCAGAACCCCACCACCATTGCATGGCTATTACCTGCTAACACAGGAGATGATGTCCCCACCACCTGTGCTTGTAAAAGAAAAATGCAAGATTCAACACAAACAAAGATGTCCTATAGTCAATAATAATGTGATTGTCTTCCCCAACATGAGCAAGGATGACCATGTTTTACAATGCTTAAATGATGTTAATTCTCAACCATCAACCTGTATTTTTTCAAATGTGAGTCCAGCTAGTGAACTACCAAAAAAAACTATGGCTAACAATCAAGGATGTTGTTCAGCTGAACACAAGATATGGTACCACAGTAAAGATAAAACTGGACAATGGTTTTTACTATTTCCTACCCAAATGGTATGCCAATGCATTGGGTGAGAATTACAAGACTCTGGTAAATAAAAAACTATTTCACAATGATGACATGGAAATCACAACTGGTGGTGATAATGCATATCATATTTTATTAGAATTTAGTAAAATAAAAATATAGTATTGATTTCTTCTACATGCACAGTTTATAAAAATAATACTAGTAAAAATCATTAATTATTAGTTATAGTGGTTTTACAATAAATTTCTTTTATTTACAATTATTATTAGCAAATGATGATAATAATTTACCTTTTGGAGTGTTCATTCAACATACAAATTTAAAATAGTCTTTAATACAGTCTATAGAATTTTCCATGTTCTGTGGGTACTGATAACCATGATCAAGTAAATTTTCCACAGGTTGAGATATTATTCAGCTAAGAAATTCACAGTTCATAGCATCACACCCCCAAAACATTGTATTCTCTCATGTTGATAAATTTAGTGAATTGATAAAAGTAATCAATTGCTCATTTGTTAGGTTTCCCTCTGTAAATGTGACATGATGGAAGTTATGTTGCTACCAATTGAAAGCTTTCTGTATATGTCCTGTCAAAATTCTCTTTTGATTGATGCACTGTAATAATATAGAGTTTTCCATCAATTAAAATGAACAGTTCTTTAATGTAATAAATGCTATTGAATGCACTCCCACGAATTTTAAATAATATATGCACTCCCACGAATTTTAAATAATATATGCCAACTCTTCATGGCTTCAAACATTGAAAAAGGGGTAAACTGCACAGTTAGAAAACTTATGAGTGAATGAATATAACTTGTTTTATAATTAAATGTTCAATAAACACTTTTACAGTTGTGAATAGTAAATAAAATTTCTCTTGCAAAAATTATAAGGACTTTTTGCTTTATGAATATGAGTTGAACTCAGTTGTTCACATTTGGTCTAATAATATCAAATTGTTATAAAATATTAATTTGCTATATTTTTTGTTTAAACTAAGTTTTTAAATTTAATAGAAATTCAGTTTTAATTGATAAAAATTTTCATCTATTTCAATTGTCATTTTGACCCATGTGAAATGCCATTATTGTATTTTCCTTTGTTCTGTATTTAAACTAAATTTATAGGTAAGTTGTTTTGTATTTTTCTTTTAAAAATTTTACTGCATGTTTCTTAAATTGAGTTGTTTTGTTTCACTAATAAGTACTAATTTTTAACAATTGAAATAAAAATCTTTGGTACATATTTATTTATTCTAAATATTTTTACATACTAAATCTAAATACAGTTTGTGCATTGCCACCTGGATATATTGGTGGTTTATCCATGCCACATCAAATTTTAAGTCTGATAAACATCTTATATTTTTCTCCTGTAGCTTTCTCTGCATAATGTTTAGGCAGGAAGAAACAGTTTCTGTTTTCCAGTATAATTTTTACCACAGGGCCATACTTTGTGTGAAGGCTATATGCATTGTGTATTTTTTGCCACTCACTGATTTTTAATTCTCTAACAGAGATATATTTAATCTGGTGTTCTTCACAAATTTCATTGAGGCTGTTGACCATCTCTGGTTGAACTACATTACCCACAGTGTTTACAGAATACATGGTCTTTGGTAATATCAGCTTTAAAACAAATTTTTTGGGTTGCAAGAGTTCATCTTGTTTGCTCTGCATATCTTTGGTAGATGTTTGAGCATGAGATTTGCTAGCTGCTTTTGGAGTCATCGTCAAATTTAAAACTGAAAAAAGTGTTCAAAGCACCAGTTATTTATTACAAATTTTAGCATATAAAGAAATCAAAAATAACTTAATTCATTTGATCCAATCATCAACTAACCCGGTTAATTCATTTGCCAACCTGCAAAACATTGTTAGAAAATTATAAAAAACCTGTTAGGTGTACACCCATGTATCTATTTTATCTTAATATCAATTTACCATTTTCCAACTTCTCCTATAAAGAACCATGTTTTTAGATTATAAAACTCTTGGTTCCCCATAGTGCATTGTATCTAAGTGCTTATAGATTTACTTAACACTATGCTAAGAGCTGAGAATCTGTTTACATGACTTGGGCTAAGAAAAGAATTACCACCATGTTTAAATTTTACCACATTTTTCAGCCAGGGTTTTTTTGCAAAAATGCCTAGAAACACATTAGCAATGTTTTTGACAGAAGCTTTTAATCTGTCACATTCAAGTGTACTCAATTAAAAACCTTTTTATTACTGCATCCAGAATCCCACAAAGAGAACCTGTCAATCACCTGAAAACTTGACATTTTAAAAGCTTTTTACATTAAAACCCTCCCCCCACAAAATAAACAAGTTGAGTTTTAAAAGCATTTTTTAAGAGCTTTTCTTAGAGAACCTGTCAACATCAATTAGTTAAAAGCTTTTTTGCATAAACTCACCTACTTGAGATTTTTAAGTACCACAAATTGACGTTATTGCAAAAGTTTTCCCAAATTGATTTTACTTATCACTAATTGGATATTCTCCATCCAATCAAAACTTGATGTCTCCCACATTAAAATTTTTTATTATCTTTTTTCATTATCATCCCAACTTTGGATAAAACTAGTTTATATTTCAATGTTCTGCTTTTATAATGTCTTTCAAAAATGTTTCCAACTTTCTCTCTGACTGGAATGCCAAATACGAGCAAATTATTGACAACAATCTCTATAAAGGTGATTCACAAATTTCCTTCAAGGAGGCAATGTAAGACATTCTTTGTAAAATATATTATCTAAGAATTTTTATTATACAATGTAACAAATTATTAATCAGGTTTTTTACATTGCAATTTCTTATAATATAAAATATGTAATGCACATTTTTCATTTTATTAAAAAAATAAAAGGGTTTTTACATTATATCTCTTATAATAGTTCTCAGTTAAAAATATGTAATGCATGTTTTTTCATTTTATTAAAAACAAAACTATTATTATTAAATTTGTAAAACAAATGTTTTTAGCTTTGACAATATTCCAGAAGAGTCTAATCAAACTATGGAAATCTTTGATGACTGGTCATAAAATTTTGAAGGCCAAGTTGACTAAATGATGACTAGTTACAATAATCAAAATGGGTTTGGTAATGTTAACCAAACAGCTACATCTTCAACTAGAAAAACTATGATGCCTGAAAACACATGAGTACATAATATAGCATGCTTTTCTTATTTTTGAAAATTGTGTTTGCCATCTTTTACATTTTTAAAAAACAAGGCTTCAAGTTTTCACATATAAATAAATACAGTCAATGTTTTTTTAATTCAAAAACATGGTAAACACAATTATTTGGGTGTGATTCACCAGTCATTTTTTCAAAAAGAAATCAGATGTGTAAAAACATGAGTCTTATTTTTCATATCAATGAGAAGCAAATTAATGGTTTACAGAATTTAAAAAGTGTTACTCCTTGGTCATATATTTTCAAAACCCAATTTACATTATTACTAGATCAAGAACAAATGTAATTAGAGAAATGTAGGGAATTAAAAAATCTTTCTCACAATCTCTCACATGAAAAGAAGAAGTGGGTTTGCCAATGAATCCAATTATAAATGGTGTATACTAGTTAAAATATGAATTTATCCTCTCTCTCTATTTTAAATTACCTAAAATCATAACACTAAATGATGGGTAATTTTACTTTTTATCTACACTTTTTAGTTTGATGTTGTAATCTTGTTTAATAGTTATTTTATATAATGCATGTATTATCTAATTTTTACCAAATACTGAATATGTGTTTTAAATGTTACATTGTCAATTTTTTATCTAACACCCTGGTTTTTTGAGGATGATTGAAATGTTATATATTTTGTTAAACATAAATTTGTTTAAATAATGCATGCATGCATATTATCTAACTTACTGAATATAATGTATTGCTATTTTCCCTCTATACTATGTTTACACATATTTTTCTCTTTCTGGTTTATATATTTTAAAATTCAAATATGTGTCAATAAACATAAATTATTCCATGTTTGAAAAAATGATTTGTGTTTTATGTTAAAATCTAAATCATTCTTTCTGTGTTTTAAATTTTTTCAATAGATATTTTCCCACTTTACTAATACATGGTCTATTTAGACCAAAGACTCCACCTCAATATTTTTGCAGATTGTGCACATACATGAGTCCCCACCCAAAACAAGTGAGGTCACACCCTTGTACAAGACATAAGCAAACAACAGTTAATTTTTGTTTGTTTTGTAAGACGTATTTCAGGAGTAAACCATCACTTTACAGTCATATTAATAGCAAGCATCCAAATGAGATTTTGTCAAGTTCAGATTTGAACACTAACAATAGCCATGAATTTACCATACAAAGATTGGAAAATGCATGTCGTGGTGCTTTTTCAAATTATTTATCCAACCATCTTAATTTGATTGATGTTTATGAGGCGTTCTCAAACCATTACAAGGCAATACATGAGGTAATTTCAAATGAGGTTTCCACGCATTATTCCATGAAAATTTACTTAACCTGTGAGGTGGAAATGGTGAAACCAATGGAAAACAAGGAAGAAAAGTCGGCAGTACTCCATCCAACATCACACCCCATATCAGTTTTTTGATCAGGACTAAGTGAAAGAAATTTTTACAACTTAGTTGACAAAATTTTGAATTATATTTGCATTTATGCTACAAATGGGAGTGGGTTTAAATTAACCCTTAAAGGACAATGCCGACAAATATGTCCCCTTTCAAAATATAGCTCTATTTAGAAAAAAAACAATTCAAATATTGCAAATGATGATGTGGTATTATATGTCTAGTTATACTGGACAAATTTCATGCGCGTATGCTTCATTTAACCCTTTAAGGATGACACCTTGTTCCAATGAGGTATTATTGATTTTTTTATGATGTTTTATCATAAAATGCGTTATATTTATGAAATATATGTTAATTTTTATATATTTGTTTATTAGTATAAAGTTTAAATGAAGCATACGCGCATGAAATTTGTCCAGTATAACTAGACATATAATACCACGTCGTCATTTGCGACATTTGAATTGTTTTTTTTCTAAATAGAGCTATATTTTGAAAGGGGACATATTTGTNGGCATCGTCCTTCAAGGGTTAAAAAACATCAATAGAGTTGGACTTCATGTGTCTAAATACCAACCATCACATGGAGGATCCTATATTCCATTACCTGATCACCTTAGAAAAAACCATTTCCTTGTAAACCCAAAAACCAGTCAATCCAACCTATGTTTTGTCTATTCTGTATTAGCTTGTCTCAACTCGGAAATTAAACAGAGATGTGAAATAACATGAATGAAAAAATTTCTTCCTGAGTTAAAATATTCTGGATTGATGTTCCCACTGTCAATTAACTCCATATCCATATTTGAAATGTGGAACTCTATAAACATTAATGTATATTCACTAAACTAGATATGTCTTGTGTCAGTATATATGTCTCCATGCCACCATCAGAAGACACTCAAATTATTACTAATTGAAGAAGGTGAAAAGAGTCATTATTTAGCAATTACAAATTTGAATGCATGTATCTGATTTTTTAAAAATAGAGAGCATGATTTCTTTTGCCCTAAATGTTTATCTGGTTTAAAGACCCAAGAAAATTTATCAAAACATGAGATTAAGTGCAATGGAGTATCATAACCAAACATTACTTTCCCAAACCAATCAGTCAAAATACAATCAGGTAAAATTGACTTTAAAGAATTTGCAGCCATACTTGGTACTCTTGATATAGAAGGAGTTTCAAGAAGGGTCCACAGCATGCAGCCTAATCCATCTACAAGCTATAATCCATCTAAAAGCTATACTATATACTAAGTTGAGCAAATTCCATCTGGTGTGTGTGTGGCAACATTAAGAGTGGACAAATTATTAACATGCAAGATATTGGAACGCAAACAATGTATGGAACAAGGGTGGACAAAACAATCCAAATTAGCAAAACAATCCTATTGTGAACTTATAATATCAGAGGAGCAGAGGAGAGTCATGTTGTCATCAGCAACAAAATGTATATTTTGTAAACATCCATTTACACAGGAGGATGTCAAAGTCATAGATCATAGCCATTTTTCTGGAGAAATAAGAGGTGTCACACACAGCAACTGCAATATTTTAAATCAGAGCCCACAATTTACACCAGTTTTTATGCATAATGGGAGCAAATACAATATGCATATTCTGTTAAAATGTTTGTGTATGAAAGATGGTGAGAAGATATCATGCATTCCATGCACTTCTGAGGTGTTCTTATCACTAAGTTTGATGGTGCCCATTGATGGATAAAACAATAAACATGGAATTTACAAGCCCATATATGAGGAACTTAGATTTTTGGATAGTTACCAGTTCATAAGTGATAGTCTGTCAAACCTCATGAAAAATATTGGAGCAGGCAAGTATAAAATTTAAATTATGGTATGGGGAAACAAAAAGCAGAGGCTTTTTCCTGTGGTAAAGGAACCTTTCCATACACATGGTTTGACAGTTTTGAGAAATTTAATGAATTGAGCCTCCTGGATTTGGAGTACTGGAGAGACAAATTGACTGGTAAAATCCATATAACCCATCAGGAGTTGGATTTTGAACGTGAGAACACATGGGTCTTGAGTGGGTGCAAAAATTTTAAACAATTTCATAATAATTACTTGATTTCAGACATGTTATTACTATTGGATGTGATAAGAGAATTTCATTTGGAAAGCATGGAGAAATATAAACTTGACCCCACCCACTTTTTTACATTATCCAATTTCAGCTGGCACATAATGCTAAAACACACAGGGGTATCACTTTATCCAATACATGATGAGATGGAATTGAATTTTATTCAAGGTGGCATTAGAGGAGGCATGCATTCAATATTTTCTGATCAATATTTTAAGGCAAATAACCCACTAGTGGAGGGCTATGACCCTGAGAAGGAGATGAATTTTGGATTTTTCACAGATATGAATGGGCTCTACATGGGAACCATGAGTTTAAGCTTGCCTGTGGGTGGACTGAAGAAATATTGTCCAGACCTCAAGAATCACAAACTGGGTACATGCTGGAAGTGGATTTGGAATATCCGGAATATCTTCAATAGGAGCATTTTGATTTTCAGATGGCTCCTAATATAATGATTGTTCAGGACAAGCACCTGTCACCATACCAACTGGAAATAAAAAATAAATTAAAAAAACCATTAGCACCCATACCCAAACTTGTGCAAACATTTTACAAAAAAAGAAAATTACATTGTGCATTATGAAATCTTGAAATTCTATGTCAACCATTGTTTGAAAATCACAAAATTCCACAAGGCTCTTGAATTTAGACAAGCCCTGTTTTTAAAATCATATATTGATTTAAACACCAACAAACACAAAGCAGCATGAAATGATTTTGAGAAGGCATTCTATAAGTTAATGTCAAATGCTGTGTTTGGAAAATGCATGGAAAAATTAAGAAAATGGGTAAATATAAAGTTTGCACATGATCTGGAATCCATGGAAATGTTAATTAAAAAACCTTATTTTAAATCTTATAACATTGTCAGCAAGGATTTGGCTCAGGTCATGCTCAGACAAAAGGATATTGAATGGAACCAGCCCAATTATCTTGGGGTGGCTATACTCAATCTATCCAAGTTGTTAATGTTCAAATTCCATTATGAGGTTATGAAACCATCTTTTAAAAACAGGATTACTTTGTTGTATTCTGACACTGACTCATTACTATACAAAATAAAAACGGAAAATTTGTACACAGTTAGAATCAATCTCACATCAAATTATCCAATATCGTCACCCCTATACTCTGATGTGAATAAAAAAGTGTACCTTAAAGTCATGGACAAATTGGCTGGGGTGTATTAAACTGTGTATTTGCACTTAAACTGAAACTATATTCTGTTGAATATACAAGTGAAAGCCACGAGATATTGGAGAAGTCCAGTGCAAAAGGTGTAACCAGAACAGTTAAGCAAATGATGAATTTTGATCTGTTCAAGAATATTCTCCTGCAAGAAGGTGTATTGTGAAAAAACATGACTGGGATCTGGTCACACATTCATTCAATTAGTGTGGAAATGTCAAATCATATAGCATTGTCATGCTATGACAATAAATGCTATTTTTTAAATTCCATAGAAATGCTGCCATATGGACATAAAGGTAATTTTATACAAGTATGTGTTTATAATGTTAAAATTTTTGTTTAGACATTGAAAATATTAATTTTCCATCTACCAGTTCTACACTAATTGATGATGGAGTAAAATGCCTATGCTTGGGTATATGGAAATTTATATTGTTCATGTTATTAATTAATTTTTTCAGATTCTTATACCTAGTAATTCCCATGTTTTACCCACTTCAAGTCTTTGTATATGGTAATTTATTTTTAAAAAATTAAATAATATTAAGTGTTATGTTTAGATATTTCCAATGTTTTACCTCTGTTGCCATTAATGGTTTATCCATGCATCCTGTTTACATAATTGCTCCCTCCACCATGTTTAATGCGAATTTGTTAAAAGCTCCCTCTGTGTATGTTTTTATCAATAGTGTTACAAATTTATGTTTTGTTTAGACAGTTCCTCATATAATTGGTTTTCCCGCATACAAAGTTTGCTTCATTCCCCATGTCTTTGCGAAATTGCTAAATTTCCATAAGTATGTTTTGGTCAACAATGTTACAAATTAATTCCATGTTTAGACAATTCTCTGCTTAATTGATTGCCCGACGTACAAAGTTTGCTTCATTCCCCATGTCTGTGCGAAATTGTTAAATTTCCATACAAATGTTTTTTTCAACAATGTTACAAAATAATGTTTTGTTTAGTCAATTCTCCATTTTGAATAATTTACTGCTGCTTGTCAAGAATAAAATCGACTCCATCTCAATGCTCCCCATGTTCAATTTATCTTGAAAATGGTATAATATATTTTAATTGAATGATTATTTGTATATAATTTAGCTTCCACACTCTGATGAATGTTTCTCCATCAACTGAAAAATCTATTCACTCTGGTGCTCCCCACATTTAATTTATCTTGAAAATGGTATAATATATTTTAATTGAATGATTATTTGTATATAATTTAGCTTCCATGCTCTGCTGAATGATTCTCCATCAACGGAAAAAATCGACTCCATTCTGGTGCTCCCCACATTTAATTTATCTTGAAAATGGTATAATATATTTTAATTGAATGATTATTTGTATATAATTTAGCTTCCACACTCTGCTGAATGATTCTCCATCAACTGAAAAACCTGTTCCCTCCAGTGCTCCCTCTATGTGTAATTTATTTTAAAATGGTATAATTGAAATTAATTATATTTTTTTAAAGGTTTATATAGATCCCCATGTGTTTAAAAAGAAAAACGTTTTCCATCATCAACTGATGAAAGAATGCCTCTTTAATGCTAACAAATCTCATACAATAAATATGGTAAAAGAAATTAATTATATATATATTGCAAAGGCTTATTTAGTTTCACCGACTATACAAAATGTTCGTCATCACTGATGATTTGGTTTAAAACATTTATTCTATTGTTTTTCTACCAGAAGAAGAAGACTTGTTCCCATCATATAAAACAATCTCCATTAATTACTCACTCAAAATGAGGTGATACAATCTAATGTGATTCTGATTTTAACTGTTATTTAGTATTCTCATGTATTCTCTATGTATTCATGAGGCTGTTAACAGATAACCACCACGTGCATTGTCCCTCCAAATTCTTACAGTGTAAAGCCAGTTAACTCTGATCTCAATGTATTATGTTCAGTGTGGAAAGTGGAATTACACCAATGTTAACCATAGGAGGCAATTAAATCAATCATGGGACGTATTACCCTTTATATTTGTTAATATCAATTTCTCTGGCTTACAATAATACTGTGTTAATTTGATATTACATATGCCAAAAGAGAGTGTCTATAAAAAATCTTTATTATTATTTGCATATGCCCATGGCATAATTATTCTCCATTTTAATTTTGTGGATGCATAACTCTTATATCACACTTAGATATATTTTGTTGGACATTGTGTGATTCTTTACTCTTGTAACCCTCCATCAGATGAACAACTCTCATCGAAAATTATATGTGCATGGGAAATGAAGACAGTGGTTGATGACAATATATAAACTCCCATCAGCGTTGGCAATGATAAACTAATACAATAGACAAATTTAATAGTGTAATTTACCATCATTATAAGTGGAACATGTATAATATACATGTATTTTGTCTTGTTTTTAAAATGTGGGCTTTACCACACTCACTTAAATATCTGGTTTTATATTTTTGGAAATTGATGAAATTCGTTTTTAATATGTAAACTAGACAATGCAGTTTTTATTACATTGAATTGCGATCTCTTTTTGTTTAATTTCTACATTTAATATTTTCCACATGTATTAACAAAATAGTTTAAAATTAGTTTTGTTTTTTAACACATACACTAGTCATTACATTTTACTATTGCCTATAAAATTCTATACGTTTTTTATTAGAGTGGATTGTGAACTCTTTTTGTTTAACTATATTTTTAATATTTTCCATACGAATTATTGGAAATGGGTTAAAATAGTTTGCTTGTTTAG
>CABFPE010000334.1:886198-897441 GCA_900660155.1 Hofstenia miamia | reverse complement strand
ACGCCGCTGAAGTTCTCCTGCTCCTTTTCAAAAACTCTCTCAGTTCTACATCAGCCTCTGCCACTAGTCCTACTCATTCACCATTCTCAGAAGAAACTCCAATATACACTCGTCTTAATGTAAAAAACTCCAGATCGCCTTCACCTTTTCCTCATTGATATCATCAAGGAAATCACTTGCCTCAACCTCAAAATGTCCGTCAACAACACACTCATTTCAAGTCTAGTTTTTCTGTAAAATCTATAAAGCCCGGAACTACCTCTCTCATCATTGGAAGCAGTATCTTTAAGTATGTCAATTCTCTTAATCTTTTTTCAAATCAAACAACTACAATTCACTCATATCCTGGTCACAACTCTCATCAACTCTCTCAAAAGATCCAGAATTATCCTACAACGCACATCAACTCCGTCTTCATAAATACAGGGCTCATTGATGCGCTCAAATCTACAGACATCAAACAATTTCAACAGAACATCAATCATCTTGTATCTTTAATCCATCAAAAATTCACTACACGCTTCATATATTTCCTAGAAATTACTAAAGTTTGTAAACATTCTGCTCTACAGAAGGGTTATGTCATCACTAGATTTAATGAAGCCTTATCAAGTCTCTCTACTAATAAATTCAATCTTATTCCAGTATTCAAAAGCTTTCTGAATTCACCACAAAGTATCAACTCCAACCACTTTGCCCTTGATTGAATCCACTTATCTTCTCAAGGAATTGCTCATATCACTTTCGTTTTAAAAGGATTCTTCTAACCTCGCCTAATTTCTCACTCTTCATTTCGAATTCCGAATGTCACCTATCTAAAAGCCGCCAATTCTTCAAAACGTCGTTTTATTTCTATATTATTTAGTTATCTATGTAATGTTACAAAATGTACCTCTATATTATATAAATCCACAGCCACATACTTTAAAACATCCCCATTTAACACAATTTGCATATACAGTTAGATTCGGTACCCTTCTTCTTAATCACCTCAATAACTATTTTTATTCCTTAAGATTACTTCTTTCAGGAGATATTAAACTCAACCCAGGACAAATTCTAGAAGAATCGCAAATAGAAAATAAACTAAAAAAGTACTGTAATAACTATAAATTTGTTTATCAGAAATGATTTTCTAAACTTAATAAATACGATAGGACAAAACGCAATATTCTTAATTATCGAAATTTGGTTACAGCATAACACTGATCCTAATTTGTTTAATCCTGCCCGACATTATTATGACATTTTCACAAAACACCGATTAGGTAAAGATGGCCGGCTCATGATTTTAACACACACACACACACACACATTGAATAACATTGAATAACTTTAATAATCCCAAGTTAAATACAAACTGGGATCAACTAAAAATAACTTAAAACGCGATTAGAGAAAGTTCTCTTAAACGTTTCCGTTCGTATTAAGGGGAGTCTAAACTTTTTCTTTTGGCGAATAAAGTATGCTTTATCTTTAATTGTGTGTTCTTCAAAATATTTGTAAAGAGGATGTCGAGGATTTGAAGTCACTTTCCTCATAAGTCTACTGTCTTCTATATCTCGAATTTCATATGCATTATAAAGTTTGTAAGTATAATTTAGGCGATGGCATTTGTGAAAAAATCGATTTAATTTATCTAAATCTGCATTATCTGATCCATATATCGAAATACCATATCTTACGCGGCTTACTATGAGAGCCTCAAAAACCCAATGTTTTCTTCAATTGAGTAGTATGAGTTAGAAAGATTACGCAAAATAAATAAAAGTGAATTCAATTTGTTGATTAGTATAGTACCATGAACTGTAAATTTTAGATTTTTCTGAAAAATGACACCAAGAATGTTTGCAGTGGTAGTAGTAGGATATGAAATGTTTTGTAACTGACAATTACAAGAATTATTTACACTAAGGCAAAATTCCATCATCAACGTTTTTTGACGTTTATTTTTAGGTTACATGACTTTGCCCATTCATTTATGTTGTTAATTTCTTCATCTAACATTTTAGATTGACTAATTGAATTTTTGTAACAAGGAGTACACAATGTAGAATCGTCGGAATATTTTATAAGTATATTTTCAGGATTTTTTGTCTTTAGCTGGTCACTGGCAATAGAATATATATTTGGTCCTCCTACAGTACCTTGCGAAGAGCCTAGATTTATTAATTTCCAATTCATAGTTGTTGAGTTCAATATTAGTCTTTGTGTTCTGTTTTTGAGAAAGCTGTAGAGCCACGAGCAAATAAATGGGTCTTCAATAGATTTTTCAAAACAATTAGCTGCATACTCATGGTCTAAAGTATCAAAAGCCTTAGAAAAGTCAACTAATATAGTGTGAACACCGCCAATTTCATGTTTATCTAATGTTTCTGCCAAAGTATGTTGAAGAGTTGCTAAGTTGTCAATGGTTGACATTCCTATTTTATACACAAATTGATAGGTGTCTCCTTTAGATTGAATATTTGGGCTTACAAAGAGCTTATGAACAATTCGTTCAAGTAAACGAGCAGATAATGAAGTAACATTGATACCTCGAATATCACTATCCTTTTGTGCTAAGCAACTTTTGAAAGAGGATGTAAGTTTGCTCGTTTGTAGATTTCAGGAAATATACCTCTTTGAATTTTAGCATTCCAAAGATTGGGATACACAGGTGCTAAAATATCCCAATAGTTTCGGAAAAACCAGTATGGAATTTCATTGGGTCCAGATGAAGACTTCCGACATGTTCTAAGTTGATGAGAAACAATATTTAGAGGTATCTCAGGTCCACTGTGTCCTGCTAAAGATTAAACTGGAGCGTCAATATTCCTATAATTTTCTGGTCGTGTTGATCACATTGCTAATACATTATTAAGTGTTTCACCATCAAATTTGGATTCATCAATTCGTTTGTTTGCAAATTTTCGGTGTGTAATATCATCCATTTTCTTCAACCAAGATTGAACTCCTCTTTTGGTTGTAGAATTTAATCGCATTTCTTGAAATCTTTTTGAAAGAGCATGCGCTTTATAACTGTTACCAGTATACAAGGCTCTGTTTTTGAGCTTTAAGATGTATTTAATGCGAGGAGTCATCCAGTAAGGGTCTCTAGAGCTCATCCATACATGGCGTTTCAGAAAAGTTTCATGAATCATTTTCTGCATAAGTTCTTCAAATTCTCGGATTTTTTCTTCTTCTGGATTTGGAATCATGAATTTACTCAGATCAAGATTATGTAGTTTAAAGGTTAGTTTTTGATGAAATTTACGTCCAAAATCTAGAAAGCTAACACGTTTTCTTGAGTTTGGAAGACTTATTTTAGGAATAAGTATTAATGCCTTATGATCTGAGATAATACCAATATCTACAGTTTAAAGATGATCAACTAAATGAGGATACATGATATACAACTTGTCAAGTTGTTGGTCTTGGCGTGTAGGTGGAGAGTTAAGTTCAACTAGATCAGATGATGTAATAAGATAATCTAAATTAAGTCTATTCCAATCACCTGCACTTATTGCTAGAGCAGTAGGATAATATTTAATTAGTTCTGAATATGATGATGAGTTATAATTAATAAGGCTATTTTGTCGAGATGGCGGACTATATGAAGCATTAATAATAAATGTACAATATTTGTTTAGTGATGATATAGTGATGATATTACTTTTATCCAAAAAGATTCAGTATCTCCATCTGACGTACTAATAATTTCACTGTATAAAGAGTCACTAATGTATATTATAATACCACCTCCTTTATGAAGCCTAAGACATGTTGAGGATTGACAGTTGAATATTTCTCTATCTCTTCTGTAATGAGTAAATCGGTATTGATAGCAATATAATGATCAGGATGTAACTTCTTCAAATGGGTTTCTGTAACAATACAAATGTCAACATTAAGAGAATGCAGGTGTTCACCTAAAACCGGAGATATTTTCTTGATCCAGAGAGATAACTTAGAATAGACATTGCATTAATAAGTAGAAATTTTGGAAGATTTTGTTGAGCTTTTAATTGTCAGAGGTGTGGTGGTGGATCAGTATTTCTCCAGTCAATCTTCTTAATCAATCGATTTACTTGCAATTTATATATTGGACATGTTACAGAAAATGCAGAGTGGTTATAGATTGCATTTGATGTGCTGTCATTTGAATGACAATGTACGCATATATGTTTTTCCTCGTCTTTTTTAAGGGGCAATCATTGTAACTATGTTCACCAACACAGAAAGCACAAATTAATTTGTTAGATTGACAGCTATTTTCTTATGACCGTATTTTAAACATTTACTACAAATTTGTGGCTTCACAACATTCTTAATTGAGCAAAAACACGACGCCTGCCTACTTTGAAACACAGAGACCCATGAACAAATGTTTGAATTTGATATGCATTTGTTAGTTTTGTAGATAACTAATATTCATATTTATTTAATAAATTTAGTTGAAAATGGAGGCTAGATCAATAGGTACATATAAAACTTTCATATCAAATTATATTTGAAAGTTAAATTTAAGCATAAAACATATTTGTTCAGAATATTTGCTAGTTAAATTACATGTAATTTTTACATATTAGAATCATATACACTAAAAGTAGTTGGTCACATTCTAAAAATACAAAAATTTACAGGTAGTCAAAAAACTTTCTAGGAAAAATATATAATCTCTCAAAATGATTGATACAGCTAAAATTGCACAACGCACATCTCAAGCAGATATTGATGAATTGCGAATATGAAACTTTGATATGGCTTAACATACAATAAGTACACGAGTTAAGAACTGAATCTATGCTAGTGTATAACTTAATAATTTTGAGCAAATGTATGCATTATGGTTCCATTTTGTACGCAATTTAAATCCACTAATTTCGTATATAACAGTTAGAGTTTAGAATCATATACAAAATTTATTTAATTGTGTAAATTATTTTTCCATTCTACATATTCAGTATATATAATATATTTGTTAAAAATTTCTATTTATCAAAATTTTTACTACACAAAGTGATGCCATTCTATACTTAAACAAAGCGCAAAAACAGAGTAATTTTATTCAAAGTAAACTTATACTCTAAAAACTTTACGTTTTTAAAGAATAATTGCACTTGTAGCATGAATCAAACCTCGTTGTTTTAACCAATGAAATCAATGGTTTCCTCTAATTACATTGTTTTTATTAAACAGTAGCATATGTATTGAAGCTACTCAATTACAATACACTCGTCACCTGATTGGCATGTTAATTTCCAATGTTTGTTTATGCCAATTTATTAATGCATATACAAATTTTTTCTAAATATTATCAAAATCAGTCAACAAAAAACCTTAACTTAACAAAACTGTTGCACACTGCCATTAAGGTAAACTTAACTTAACTTTTGAAAAAACGTTTCGGTTTGCGTTGCAGTTAGCCTTAACTTAAGAAATTCCGTCACACACTGCTGTTAAGAATTAAGTTGAGGTTACCTTAACAGCAGTGTGCAACGGGATTAGCTGAATCTTAATTTAGCAATTAACTTAACTTAACTGCAGTGTGTGATGGGGGTTAAGTGGTTTATGCAAAAGTATCATACTTGTACTAAAAGACATTAATATTGCATTGACTATCAAATTTTTGCAATATTTAAGATATCACAATTGTCAAATTGAAAATTTTGTTACTAGTGATTTCTTGAACGCATTCAAATTTTGAAATTTACACCAAATATAAACGTTCACTTTAGGTTATTACAGCAGATTTCTTTGAAAAAGGTACTAATAAAATGGTGAAATTTCAATTGGATCTTGATGGGTTTGATGACTTTGAAAGAGGATATCACACTCGCTATTTTCTTAAAGGAACCTATTTGGGAAAAATATACAATTTTAAATTATGCAAGGAACATGGAAGTAATAGTGGTGAATTGATTGTTAAAGAATTTAAGCTGAGAGTAGTCCATTGGGATTCTAGGATTGAAGAAAAAAAACAGAAAATTATGAACATAGCGAAAAGGAAATTTTTTTAAATTATGATAATGATAGAATTTGTGATTTTGGTTTTTTTTAAAATTTGAAACTATGATTAGCTTAATACATTGTTTATAAATTATAAATTAGTTTTTTTCAAATGTTTCTATTCATATGTAATATTAATGGATTTCAATTTGATTTCCACTTCTCATTTAACATATTTTGCACAAATCTTATTCTTAACCAAAGTAGAATTTACACCTATGCAAGAGAATAGTCTTTTAATACAGAAATAAGAAATTGGAATTTTTAACCAATTCTTAGCATTGCTGTAATATACAAATATATCTAATTAAGAATAATTTGTTTGGTATACAGTTTTAAATCCCAGACTCTTATTAGTCCTGAATCAAAAATTCAACATCAACACTACTTCTAAAAAATTTCCCTCAAATCATTTGTTTTTGGAATCTTTTTGTTAATAACAAATCCATGGATCCATGACAAATTATGACGATTTAATTTAACTATTACTAATAAATCAAGTGTGGCATAATCAGCGTCAATCAAAAAAGAAAAAGAAAAAGACATTATTAAAAACTTATACTTTATTAGTCTTTGATTAATTTGTTTTTATATCAATTATAATCTTTTTTAAACTAACTTATTAATAAATTTTGGCAAAAGCTTTGACAAAAGTTTCAACTCAAATGGCATAGCTAATGGATAGCAAAAAACAACACATTGCATAAGGATTAGCAGAAGAAGAAATAATAGTAAATGAACAACAGGTACATGTTAACATTGTACAACTTTGGTATAAATTGGGTGCAAATGCGTTCTGCCAATGTTAACTTTATTGCATTTTAGTTGTAGTTAACTGCAATTGCGCTGAATTCAATAACAAACTAAAATTAACTAACTCCAACTGTAAACAATGTTCGATCTTGATTGAAGTCTTACTTAAAGGTGTGTTTCCTCTATCGACTTTTTTCATCTGTCAAGAAATCAGTGATAAAAGTTGATAGTGTGAACACTATCTGCTTTTTTATCAGCTGATAAAAGTCGATAGTTTGAATGCTCCATCTGATTTTTTGGCAAAACAGTCAGATTACTATCATCTGATAACTTATAAGCTGATAAACGTCGATAGTCTGAATGGTGCTAAAACTAGTCGAAAAGCTACTTGAAACTAATTGCTTACTTCTCAAGTAGGGAACAGATTTCCAAAACGTAAATTATTGTCCATGGACTCCTACATGTATTTATCTGGACGTGAAGGAGAAATTCTAAGCTATTTGACATGAGGCCATTCACAAACAGTTAAAATAATATTGTTTTACCTAATTTACACCCCACAAATCACAATCAGATCCAAAAATGCTCAACACATTTACTAATACTTTACCCCGTTCTATAAAATCAGATTGAAAATTTCCCAGAAATTTATATGAATAGGGTAAACTGAGGTGAACTGGACACACTTTTTGCGAATCAGCTTTTCAATATCTACATAACATTTTTTATACGTGATATATTGGTTAAAATATTCTAAATGTATCTGATTCTTATATAGTTAAGTGTGCAATGTGACAAAAACTTCTGTTGCAAATCCTCTTTGCAGTCTGTATGCAGAGAAAGTGCCATGTGATAGTTACACCAGGTGTTTGGAAATGTTAAAATAATATTGTTTTACCTAATTTACACCCCACAAATGACAATCAGATCCAAAAATGCTCAATATATTTACTAATAAACCACATTGTACAAAAACAGATTGAAAAAATATAATAAATGTATATGAATAGTGTAAACTGGGGTCAACTGGACACACTTTTTGCGAATCAGCTTTTCAATATCTACATAACATTTTTTATACGTGATATATTGGTTAAAATATTCTAAATGTATCTGATTCTTATATAGTTAAGTGTGCAATGTGACAAAAACTTCTGTTGCAAATCCTCTTTGCAGTCTGTATGCAGAGAAAGTGCCATGTGATAGTTACACCAGGTGTTTGGAAATGCATATTTGGCTAACATGGCATCTTTTAATTGCTGTTTGTGCTTCATTTTGAAAATTAGGTCCTCACAGATAATATCTTGAAAAATAAACTAAATTGCGCCAAAACTGTATTCAAACAATATAATAAATGTAAACTGTGTAATAGTGTCCGATTCACCCCAGTTTATCCTAATTCTGCTCCTTAAGTAAGTATTGTGAAATTTCAATCAAAGAACGAGAACTTAAGAGAATGGTTTGAGATGTGGCTTCAGATAAACACTTCTTGTAAACAGAAGGAAGATTTAACTGTTAATTTTGATTGATCATCCTGGCAAAATACAAAATGTACAAAAAACAATGATTTGTGAGAATCTACGAAGTTTAATATTGTTGTAATAGAACTCGGAAGAATTTCATTTTCAATTTAATGAAAAGATCATTTAAAACCAAAAAATTGTCCTTCATTAAAAAACTTGAATTAAGAAAATTTATTTTTTCATTTACAGCAGATAAACGGTTTTCAGCAATTGATTTCTAAACACAGAACATAAAATATTTTACAGGGTTTCAAAAATTCAAAAATGTCATAAATGAGTTTGGAAGTTTTTCCATAATAAAGCATTTAGTCCATGACTTTACTGTGGCCGACTCTGATCTCCAAATTCATCCACAGCTGTGTGCCTCCATTGTTGATTGAGTTGTTCCAAGTCTCACCTCAACGAAGTAACTTATGTGTTCCCTATCCTAACTCAGCGAAACCCTCAAGGCTGGATATAACTGACTTAAACTCAATTTGTAATGTGTAATTTTGTACTTCACAACCTGGCAGTGATACTAGCTGTTTAATAAACAATACTTCAGCCATTACCAAAAACTATTGGCTTTAATTAATATAGATAAATAAAGTAAATAGTTACTTGCAGCTTCCTACCTTACATTTAGATAATAATACATGCTTGCTCTATTTATAGGTCTAATTACAGGTCATCTAATTAGTCAAGATAATGTAATATAAATATAACCTACAGTAGGCTAACAGGCCTTATCTCTGAAAGTAAACTATTTGATACATGTGAATGAATCAATAGTCAGCTAAATGGAGAAAAACTCCTATTCGTAACCCTAACATTAATGCAGGTTCATGGCTTGGAACAAGGACCATCAAATCGCTCCTGATGTGTGCCCAAGCCACTACTTATGCATCTACCAATTAGCTTGACATGATGTAATAATAAGCAAACCAAAAGAAATCTAAAGATAAGATTTTCGAAGAACTTACTTCAACAGTTTCCAAATTGATTGTCACTCTATTTATAGTTAAATTCAAAATGTACCTGTCATTCAAAAATTGAATTCTATCATCTGCCAAAATTGGCTAAAAATAATGGAAGTGCTATCGCCCCTTTTTTGTCAAATTATTTGTCAACAAGTAGTAATTTGCTATATTGTTTCTTAGTTGCATTGTACATCCATAATTTTGATAATTAAATTTAAATTGTTTTAATCAATAAATAATAATTCGATCTTAATTCAGCCATTCTTTATTGTGCACACACTTGACAGCATCAACACTCTTTTTGAATTGATCCCTTTGTTGTTATAAATCATTATATCTGCTGTTATCATCTCTTCTGTTTTCACTCCGTGCATTCTCCAATGATATGGTTGCAGCTTTATATCTTCCTCTATTGTTGATGGTTTTCCTTCTTGCTCTTCAATTTTGATTTCCTCTTCTGATACTTTGATCATTCTGTCAGCATAATCTATTACACATCCATTCTTCATCAGGAAATCATCCCCTAGTATCACCTCATAAGGCTGTAAGTTGTTATGGGTGTCTATTACTAGTAGTGTTGTTTGAAGGTTGTATTTGCTATTCTAATTTGTACTGCTTCAATCTTGCCTTTTGTGTCTATGTACACTCCAAATGCATTAATTAGTCTTTTGCTCAAACATTGTAGATCTTCTCATTTGAATCCCACTTTTGCTAGAAACTCATCTGTTGCTGCTCCCATGTTGATTGTTGCCTTCTTTAAAATTCTATTTATCATTATCATTATCACGTTAATGTTGTCCACATTCATCATGATCATTATAGGTGCTTGGTTTTTTAGAGTCAGCACCCTGACTAGTTTTCTGATTCTTCCTCTGTTTGGGGGTCCTCTACCAATTCTGATTCAGATTCAATTATGTATTTGTCATCATAATACGCTTCTTCCTCTCCAATCTTATTAATTTGCTTTCTGCACTCATCCTTTCTGTGCTGCTTTTGTCCACAGGCATAGCACTTTATGTCTCTTTCTCTTACTTTCTTTGATTTCCCATCCTTGTTTTTTATGTTGATGAACTTTTCTACCTTCTTTTCTTTGTATATTATTATGGTACATTTGTAACATCCTCCACCTAGCTTGTTACGCCGTGTCTAATCATTGTTAAAGAATGTTTGGTAAACTGCGGGTGAGGTGTTACCCATTTGTTGAACCATCAGACTCTTCTTCTTATTTAACTAGTTATGTTAATTAAGTAGTCGAATAATAACCATCACTGTTTAGGTGACTGGGCAGTATGATGTTTCCTCTTCAGTTGTTCTGTGGGCTCCTGCCCGAAGCCGATCTCCACAACACAGCTCCTCCTCTTCTACAACGATGGTTGAATTCACGGCACCATCTCAGCTCAACTGGGATTAGTTATGTGTACCTTACGTTAGCTCGGTGTGTGCACTCAATTAAAGTTGTAACTGACTTAAACTCAAAGTTGTAAAATGTTTGTTGTTTTTATTTAATAAAGCAACCGGGCATTGACACTAACTGCATGTAATCAAATATCTAAAATAGCCATTACCAAAAAACTATCGGCTTAATTATTTAACTAACTAAGTTGCAGTTTCCTATGCCTACATTTAATAGCGTTACATGTGAGGTCGTTATTGAGTCAATTATAGTCGAGTCTCCTACGTTTGAGAATATATAAATATCCCTAGGTGCCGACTATCCAGTCGTTTCAGGCATTGATTATTTCTTACATGTATTGATCGATAGTCAGACTAGGCAAGAATCGAAAAACTCCTAACCGTAACATAGGTGCACTTTCGTGACTGGCACAAAGACCCTAGAATCGATCCCGTGATGGATTCCAGCCACTACTAAACACAACTTGCCTAGCTGCACATTTAATTAAATAATCAAACCAGATAATGTAGAAATGAAAATTAAATAAACTCCGAAGAATTTATTGTTCATCAAAATTATGGTTGAATCAAAGCTATTTATAAAATTTCTACAAAAAGTACCTGC
>CABFPE010000334.1:872790-883943 GCA_900660155.1 Hofstenia miamia | reverse complement strand
AATACTCGACTAGTACCTCTTAATCTTTCTTGTTTATGGTTTTTCCCTCACTTAATATTTCTGCTAGATTACACAACATCAGCGTTAATTTGACTACACTGTTTGACCATCTTTTGTTTTGTCAAATACTGTCGAGTATAATTTTAGATATAATTGCACAAAACATTTACAAAGTGAAAATAATCAATTCTATCATGATTTACATTTTAATCATTATAATCAATAATAATTTTAGTCTTTGTTTCCTTCATCTTTTTCTCTCATCTTGACCAATCATGATAGTTTGATGGATTATGTCACACAATGAAAGAAATGGTGTTGCTTTGGCACCCTTACTTATGGCAGCTGCTACATTAATTGGAAAGTATGCAGTAGCAATGGGAGCCTTGGAAAGAAATTCAGTCAATAAATCATTTGGAAATGGTTTAAAACAAGCAATTCCAGGAGAAGATATGCAATTAAATACACCTGAAGGAAAAGGAATGAAACTTGGACCTCCAGGTTCAAAAAGGAAAGGAAAGCAACTAAATACACCTAAAGGAAAGGGAATGCCAATAAAAAACTATTCAGTTTAAACTTTAATAACTCCCTTTCAAATTATGATATTTTACAATTCATGAAGAATATTAAAAACTCTCATGTAGAATCTCGCCAACCTTCATACTAGTAAGTCTGAACTAATTTAGGAGCTGCTATGACAATTGTTTCCTCCTTATGTAGTATGGTAGGTGACAGACTCCAATATCTGTCTCTCTTCTTTCTGTTCTATTGTTATACAGTTGACTTATTATCTCATCAACTAATACTGATGCGAAACTAATGACTGTTGTTTTAGATCCAAGACACGAGACAGAGTGTACAAAGTACAGGGTACGCTACCCGACCTGCAACAAAGCACAAAAGAGGAATTGAAGAACTACGCTATAACGAGTATTTCCATACAAAGCCGACACATCGATAGAGACACCAACCACAATTCAGATGACTCAGTGTAATGGAAATGTGTGTGGAAGGACAATAGTGATAATGCTTGATACCTTATTAATTTAGTGTATTGATTGTTCTTGTTATCAACGGGGTCGTTTAATAAAGAGATCTCGCAACCAGGGTGCAATAGCTTGTTATGAGTTCGTACATATAATAACCTTACATATAAATAGATACATGCTGACCTGGAATACATGTGAACAATCAATACGGTCACAGCAAAAGGGTTTAATTGATAGTCAGTCAGTCTACTAAAAATTATACGTAATAAACAACATCCAAGATAATGCAAAGAGATCTTGTGATTCCATAATTTCCTTGATGTAAACAGATGTAATAACATAGTGTAATAATAGTTGTAATATGAACAATGAACGATAGGAAAGCTAATACGAGTAAAAGCCCCTATTCCTACACCTAACCTAAGAGCTGCTCGGGTAAGCACCGGCTATACACTTCACCTGTTAACTGGATCCGTGAATAACCTGATACAAAAACGCAAAGTAAATCCAGTAAATTAGATTCATCAACAAAATGATTGATTACACACTTTTTATAGTAAAAGAATTAACAACAATCAAATATTTAACCAGTACCTGTTAATTCTGCTAATTCCACTAGTTTACAATTCCGAACGTTTAAATTTCTGTTCATCTGCCGATTACGCAATTCTGACTTAATTAGCAGTAGCGATCTAGTCTAATGCCGTTTCGCCAAATTAATTAATATCAAAAGATTACTGCATTATAAATTTACAAAAATAACTAATTAATCTTATGCATATGTTTTTACAATTAATATTTTATTTCAATATTCAGTCTTGGTTTCTTCTTTCTTTTTTCTCAATTTGACCACATATGCTAAGATTACGATTATGTTACAATAAGTTAGGTATAAGGATAGGGGTTTTTATTCGTATTAGCTTTCCTATCAATCATTGTTCATACTATTGCAATTATTACATCATACTATTTCATTTAGCCCTCATAGGAAGTTACAAAACTAGTTTGTGTTATCTTGTATGGATTTCATTACATATAGTTACTAGTGAGCTTAAGTACCATCAAATTTCCCTTTTTTACATGACCATATTGGTTGTTCACATGTACTTTAGGGCAACATGTAATTATTTAAATGTAAGGATATTATATGTAAGAAACCATAACAAGCAAATTCATCCCTGTTGTGAGCATCCCTTATGTTACAAACTCGTTGATAACAAGAACAATCAATACACTAAATTAATAAGGTATCACACATTGTCACTATCGTATTCATGCACACTATTTCACTGCACTGAGTCATTGGATTTGCGGTTGGTGTTTCTCTCAATGTTTAAGTGTTGAATGGATATACTTCTTACAGCGTAATTCTTTGATTCCTCTTTTGTGCTTTGCTTCAGGTCGGGTAGCTTACCCTGTACATTGTACCATCTATCTCTGGTCTTGTATCTAAAAGTAGAGTTGTTAATTTTCTTACCAATGGTAGTTGATTAGATATTAATGTAATTAACAAGCAACACAAAGTTAGAATAGAAGAAGAGAGATGGAAGTTTGGGATCTGTCACCTACTAGACTAGTCAAGGAGGGAAAAATGTCACAGCAGCTCCTAAATTAAGTTAAGTCTTATTAGTTGGAAGGTTGGCAAGATTCTACATGATCAATCAAAATTAACTGTTAAATCTTCCCTCTGTTTACAAGAAATGTTTATCTGAAGCCCCATCTCAAGCCATTCTCTTAAGTTCTTGCTCTTTGATTGAAATTTCACAATACTTACTTAAGGAGCAGAATTAGGGTAAACTGGGATGAAATGGACACGGGCTGAATCGGACACTATTACACAGTTTACATTTATTATATTGTTTGAATACAGTTTTGGCGCAATTTAGTTTATTTTTCAAGATATTATCTGTAANCATCTCAAGCCATTCTCTTAAGTTCTTGCTCTTTGATTGAAATTTCACAATACTTACTTAAGGAGCAGAATTAGGGTAAACTGGGGTGAATTGGACACGGGCTGAATCAGACACTTTTACACAGTTTACATTTATTATATTGTTTAAATACAGTTTTGGCACAATTTGGTTTATTTTTCAAGATATTATCTGTAAGGACCTAATTTTCAAAATGAAGCACAAACAGCAATTAAAAGATGCCATGTTAGCCAAATATGCATTTCCAAACACCTGGTGTAACTATCACATGGCACTTTCTCTGCATACAGACTGCAAAGAGGATTTGCAACAGAAGTTTTTGTCACATTGCACACTTAACTATATAAGAATCAGATACATTTAGAATATTTTAACCAATATATCACGTATAAAAAATGTTATGTAGATATTGAAAAGCTGATTCGCAAAAAGTGTGTCCAGTTCACCCCAGTTTACCCTATTCATATAAATTTCTGGGAAATTTTCAATCTGATTTTATAGAACGGGGTAAAGTATTAGTAAATGTGTTGAGCATTTTTGGATCTGATTGTGATTTGTGGGGTGTAAATTAGGTAAAACAATATTATTTTAACTGTTTGTGAATGGCCTCATGTCAAATAGCTTAGAATTTCTCCTTCACGTCCAGATAAATACATGTAGGAGTCCATGGACAATAATTTATGTTTTGGTAATCTGTTCCCTACTTGAGAAGTAAGCAATTAGTTTCAAGTAGCTTTTCGACTAGTTTTAGCACCATTCAGACTATCGACGTTTATCAGCTTATAAGTTATCAGATGATAGTAATCTGACTGTTTTGCCAAAAAATCAGATGGAGCATTCAAACTATCGACTTTTATCAGCTGATAAAAAAGCAGATAGTGTTCACACTATCAACTTTTATCACCGATTTCTTGACAGATGAAAAAAGTTGATAGTGGAAACACACCTTTAAGTAAGATGGCAATCAAGATCGAACATTGTTTACCATTGGAGTTAGTTAATTTTAGTTTGTTATTGAATTCAGCGCAATTGC
The DNA here is from genome assembly GCA_900660155.1 of Hofstenia miamia. Lineage (NCBI taxonomy): Eukaryota > Metazoa > Xenacoelomorpha > Acoela > Hofsteniidae > Hofstenia > Hofstenia miamia. The sequence continues at coordinate 879,990 of CABFPE010000334.1, read as the reverse complement.
AGTTAACTACAACTAAAATGCAATAAAGTTAACATTGGCAGAACGCATTTGCACCCAATTTATACCAAAGTTGTACAATGTTAACATGTACCTGTTGTTCATGTACCTGTTGTTCATTGATTATTATTTCTTCTGCTAATTCTTCTGCTAATCCTTATGCAATGTGTTGTTTTTTGCTATCCATTAGCTATGCCATTTGAGTTGAAACTTTTGTCAAAGCTTTTGCCAAAATTTATTAATAAGTTAGTTTAAAAAAGATTATAATTGATATAAAAACAAATTAATCAATTACTAATAAAATATAAGTTTTTAATAATGTCTTTTTCTTTTTCTTTTTTGATTGACGCTGATTATGCCACACTTGATTTATTAGTAATAGTTAAATTAAATCGTCATAATTTGTCATGGATCCATGGATTTGTTATTAACAAAAAGATTCCAAAAACAAATGATTTGAGGGAAATTTTTTAGAAGTAGTGTTGATGTTGAATTTTTGATTCAGGACTAATAAGAGTCTGGGATTTAAAACTGTATACCAAACAAATTATTCTTAATTAGATATATTTGTATATTACAGCAATGCTAAGAATTGGTTAAAAATTCCAATTTCTTATTTCTGTATTAAAAGACTATTCTCTTGCATAGGTGTAAATTCTACTTTGGTTAAGAATAAGATTTGTGCAAAATATGTTAAATGAGAAGTGGAAATCAAATTGAAATCCATTAATATTACATATGAATAGAAACATTTGAAAAAAACCTAATTTATAATTTGTAAACATTTTATTAAGCTAATCATAGTTTCAAATTTAAAAATTACTAAAAATACAACAACGATCATTATTACAATTGAATATAATTTCGTTTTCGCTATGTTCATAATTTTCTGTTTTTTTTCTTCAATCCTAGAATCCCAATGGACTACTCTCAGCTTAAATTCTTTAACAATCAATTCACCACTATTACTTCCATGTTCCTTGCATAATTTAAAATTGTATATTTTTCCCAAATAGGTTCCTTTAAGAAAATAGCGAGTGTGATATCCTCTTTCAAAGTCATCAAACCCATCAAGATCCAATTGAAATTTCACCATTTTATTAGTACCTTTTTCAAAGAAATCTGCTGTAATAACCTAAAGTGAACGTTTATATTTGGTGTAAATTTCAAAATTTGAATGCGTTCAAGAAATCACTAGTAACAAAATTTTCAATTTGACAATTGTGATATCTTAAATATTGCAAAAATTTGATAGTCAATGCAATATTAATGTCTTTTAGTACAAGTATGATACTTTTGCATAAACCACTTAACCCCCATCACACACTGCAGTTAAGTTAAGTTAATTGCTAAATTAAGATTCAGCTAATCCCGTTGCACACTGCTGTTAAGGTAACCTCAACTTAATTCTTAACAGCAGTGTGTGACGGAATTTCTTAAGTTAAGGCTAACTGCAACGCAAACCGAAACGTTTTTTCAAAAGTTAAGTTAAGTTTACCTTAATGGCAGTGTGCAACAGTTTTGTTAAGTTAAGGTTTTTTGTTGACTGATTTTGACAATATTTAGAAAAAATATGTATATGCATTAATAAATTGGCATAAACAAACATTGGAAATTAACATGCCAATCAGGTGACGAGTGTATTGTAATTGAGTAGCTTCAATACATATGCTACTGTTTAATAAAAACAATGTAATTAGAGGAAACCATTGATTTCATTGGTTAAAACAACGAGGTTTGATTCATGCTACAAGTGCAATTATTCTTTAAAAACGTAAAGTTTTTAGAGTATAAGTTTACTTTGAATAAAATTACTCTGTTTTTGCGCTTTGTTTAAGTATAGAATGGCATCACTTTGTGTAGTAAAAATTTTGATAAATAGAAATTTTTAACAAATATATTATATATACTGAATATGTAGAATGGAAAAATAATTTACACAATTAAATAAATTTTGTATATGATTCTAAACTCTAACTGTTATATACGAAATTAGTGGATTTAAATTGCGTACAAAATGGAACCATAATGCATACATTTGCTCAAAATTATTAAGTTATACACTAGCATAGATTCAGTTCTTAACTCGTGTACTTATTGTATGTTAAGCCATATCAAAGTTTCATATTCGCAATTCATCAATATCTGCTTGAGATGTGCGTTGTGCAATTTTAGCTGTATCAATCATTTTGAGAGATTATATATTTTTCCTAGAAAGTTTTTTGACTACCTGTAAATTTTTGTATTTTTAGAATGTGACCAACTACTTTTAGTGTATATGATTCTAATATGTAAAAATTACATGTAATTTAACTAGCAAATATTCTGAACAAATATGTTTTATGCTTAAATTTAACTTTCAAATATAATTTGATATGAAAGTTTTATATGTACCTATTGATCTAGCCTCCATTTTCAACTAAATTTATTAAATAAATATGAATATTATTTATCTACAAAACTAACAAATGCATATCAAATTCAAACATTTGTTCATGGGTCTCTGTGTTTCAAAGTAGGCAGGCGTCGTGTTTTTGCTCAATTAAGAATGTTGTGAAGCCACAAATTTGTAGTAAATGTTTAAAATACGGTCATAAGAAAATAGCTGTCAATCTAACAAATTAATTTGTGCTTTCTATGTGTTGGTGAACATAGTTACAATGATTGCCCCTTAAAAAAAGATGAGGAAAAACATATATGCGTACATTGTTATTCAAATGACAGCACATCAAATGCAATCTATAACCACTCTGCATTTTCTGTAACATGTCCAATATATAAATTGCAAGTAAATCGATTGATTAAGAAGATTGACTGGGGAAATACTGATCCACCACCACACTTCTGACAATTAAAAGCTCAACAAAATCTTCCAAAATTTTTAATGCAATGTTTATTCTACGTTATCTCTCTGGATCAAGAAAAATATCTCAGGTTTTAGGTGAACACCTGCATTCTCTTAATATTGACATTTGTATTGTTACAGAAACCCATTTGAAGAAGTTACATCCTGATCATTATATTGCTATCAATACCGATTTACTCATTACAGAAGAGATAGAGAAATATTCAACTGTCGATCCTCAACATGTCTTAGGCTTCATAAAGGAGGTGGTATTATAATATACATTAGTGACTCTTTATACAGTGAAATTATTAGTACGTCAGATGGAGATACTGAATCTTTTTGGATAAAAGTAATATCATCACTATATCATCACTAAACAAATATTGTACATTTATTATTAATGCTTCATATAGTCCGCCATCTCGACAAAATAGCCTTATTAATTATAACTCATCATCATATTCAGAACTAATTAAATATTATCCTACTGCTCTAGCAATAAGTGCAGGTGATTGGAATAGACTTAATTTAGATTATCTTATTACATCATCTGATCTAGTTGAACTTAACTCTCCACCTACACGCCAAGACCAACAACTTGACAAGTTGTATATCATGTATCCTCATTTAGTTGATCATCTTTAAACTGTAGATATTGGTATTATCTCAGATCATAAGGCATTAATACTTATTCCTAAAATAAGTCTTCCAAACTCAAGAACACGTGTTAGCTTTCTAGATTTTGGACGTAAATTTCATCAAAAACTAACCTTTAAACTACATATTCTTGATCTGAGTAAATTCATGATTCCAAATCCAGAAGAAGAAAAAATCCAAGAATTTGCAGAACTTATGCAGAAAATGATTTATGAAACTTTTCCAAAACGCCATGTATGGATGAGCTGTAGAGACCCTTACTGGATGACTCCTCGCATGAAATACATCTTAAAGCTCAAAAACAGAGCCTTGTATTCTGGTAACAGTCATAAATCACATGCTCTTTCAAAAATATTTCAAGAAATGCGATTAAATTCTACAACCAAAAGAGGAGTTCAATCTCAGTGGAAGGAAATGGATGATATTACACACCGAAAATTCGCAAACAAACGAATTGATGAATCCAAATTTGATGGTGAAACACTTAATAATGTATTAGCAATGCGATCAACACGACCAGAACATTATAGGAATATTGACGCTCCAGTTTTATCTTTAGCAGGACACATAGTGCACCTGAGATACCTCTAAATATTGTTTCTCATCAACTTAGAACATGTTAGAAGTCTTCATCTGGACCCAATTAAATGCCATACTGGTTTTTCCGAAACTATTGGGATATTTTAGCACCTGTGTATCACAATCTTTAGGATGCTACAATTCAAAGAGGTATATTTCCTGAAATCTACAAACGGGCAAACTTACATCCTCTTTCAAAAGTTGCCTTAGCACAAAAGGATAGTGATATTCGAGGTATCAATGTTACTTCATTATCTGCTCGTTTACTTGAACGAATTGTTCATAAGCTCTTTGTAAGCCCAAATATTCAATCTAAAGGAGACACCTATCAATTTGTGTATAAAATGTCAACCATTGACAACTTAGCAACTCTTCAACATACTTTGGCAGAAGCATTCGATAAACATGAAATTGGCGGTGTTCACACTATATTAGTTGACTTTTCTAAGGCTTTTGATACTTTAGACCATGAGTATGCAGCTAATTGTTTTGAAAAATCTATTGAAGACCCATTTATTTGCTCGTGGCTCTACAGCTTTCTCAAAAAACAGAACACAAAGACTAATATTGAACTCAACAACTATGAATTTGAAATTAATAAATCTAGGCTCTTCACAAGGTACTGTAGAAGGACCAAATATATATTCTATTGCCAGTGACCAGCTAAAGACAAAAAATCCTGAAAATATACTTATAAAATATATCCGACAATTCTACATTGTGCACTCCTTGTTACAAAAATTCAATTAGTCAACCTAAAATGTTAGATGAAGAAATTAACAATATAAATGAATGGGCAAAGTCATGTAACCTAAAAATAAACGTCAAAAAATGTTGATGATGGAATTTTGCCTTAGTGTAAATAATTATTGTAATTGTCAGTTACAAAACATTTCATATTCTACTATTACCACTGCAAACATTCTTGGTGTCATTTTTCAGAAAAATCCAAAATTTACAGTTCATAGTACTAAACTAATCAGCAAATTGAATTCACTTTTATTTATTATGTGTGATCTTTCTAACTCATACTAATCAATGGAAGAAAAACATTGGGTTTTTGAGGCTCTCATAGTAAGCCGTGTAAGATATGGTATTTCGATATATGGATCAGATAATGCAGTAATCTTAAGGAATAAGCATAGTTATTGAGGTGATTAAGAAGAAGGGTACCGAATCTAACTGTATATGCTAATTGTGTTAAATGGGGATGTTTTAAAGTATGTGGCTGTGGATTTATATAATATAGAGGTACATTTTGTAACTTTACATAGATAACTAAATAATATAGAATAAAACGACGTTTTGAAGAATTGGCGGCTTTTAGATAGGTGACATTCGGAATTCGAAATGAAGAGTGAGAAATGGCGAGGTTAAAAGAATCCTTTTAAAACGAAAGTGATATGAGCAATTCCTTGAGAAGATAAGTGGATTCAATCAAGGGCAAAGTGGTTGGAGTTGATACTTTGTGGTGAATTCAGAAAGCTTTTGAATACTGGAATAAGATTGAATTTATTAGTAGAGAGACTTGATTAGGCTTCATTAAATCTAGTGATGACATAACTCTTCTGTAGAGCAGAATGTTTACAGACTGTAGTAATTTCTAGGAAATATATGAAGCGTGTAGTGAATTTCTGATGGATTAAAAATACATGATTGATGTTCTGTTGAAATTGTTTGATTTCTGTAGATTTGAGCACATCAATGAGCCCTGTATTTATGAAGACAGAGTTGATGTGCGTTGTAGGATAGTTCTGGATCTTTTGAGAGAGTTGATGAGAGTTGTGACCAGGATATGAGTGAATTGTTGTTGTTTGATTTGAAAAAAGATTGTGAGAAAGGATACTTAAAGCTACTGCTTCCAATGATGAGAGAGGTAGTTCCGGGCTTGATAGATTTTACACAAAAATGAGACTTGAAATGAGTGTGTTGTTGACGGACATTTTGAGATTAAGGCAAGCGATTTCCTGGATTATATCATCTGAAAGCTTCATATCAATGAGGAAAAGGTGAAGGCGATCTGGTGTCTTTTGCATTAAGACGAGTGTATAATGGAGTTTCTTCTGAGAATGGTGAATGAGTAGGACTAGTGGCAGAGACTGATGTAGAACTGAGAGTTTTTGAAAAGGAGCAGGAGAACTTCAGCGGCGTTTTCTTTATTAAGACGAGAGAAGAGTTGATGAAGGGGCGTTTTCTTTTTATCTTTTCTAAAAGCATTTGCTGCATCCAGGGACATAGCTACAGGTAGGATGTGCGAAATGATTGCTTCATCGAGTGAAAGCAAGAGCCGACTGTATCCGTTGATGAAATCTGACATATTAAATATCTAAAGCATCGATTATATTGGCTCAACACCCATTCTTCATTTGATTTCATTTGACAATTGCAATGGCGGAAATTTGGCTCACTTTATTCCCCATGTTTATTTACTTTGACGTATTTAATATTGAAAGCGCCTGTTTACATGGTTTCTTTTTGCTGATATTTATCAAACATTATAAAACATAATAGGCTAACGTCAGTCATTTACCTAACCTAATTAACACAGACCAGGTGTTTGCTGTAATTATTGTGGTATTTAAGCGACAAGAGCAAATAATATAAAGAAAGCCCCAAAAAATTTGGGTAAAGAAATTCGGTTTACAAAGTGACATTAGTTTTTCATATTAATGTTGTATCCTTGCAGCCTTAGTGGTGGAGTACCCCATATAATATTTAGCGCTATTTTTAAGGTAATATACATATATATGTATATATAAATATATATATATATTAGAGAGTGACATCGGGTACCTGATAAACGCGATCGGGTTTTGGGTCCCGTCGGGCTTGAGTACAAAGATTAGATTTATTATTTATAAAATATTGATGTTATTCACATCTTGAACTGAGAAATATCCAAGACGTTAAGTAATAAGAATGAATTGCTGTTTCTCCGTCAGAAAATGATTGATTTAATGATCATTTGATTGGAGAAAGATAGACAACGTCAAATCAAATTCAACATCTCGGGTAGGGTTCAGGTACTAAATTTTCGGGACGGGTTGGGTGCGGATAGTAAATATTATGATTGGGTCGGGTCCATGTTTGCCTCAGTATCACTCTCTAATATATATATA
>CABFPE010000334.1:794768-853138 GCA_900660155.1 Hofstenia miamia | reverse complement strand
ATATATATATATATATATATATCAGATTCAGATTTAGAATGCGGTACAAAGAGTACATGCTTGTCCCGTCGTACATGGCCTACTGTTGTACTTTCGTTCGGTAAATTACTGAGCAATTTGATTTCTTCTCATTGAATGAGATTTTCACTGTCCCATATCTATATATCTAAATTTCCTATAAACTAATTGGCTGTCGCATGGCTACTTCAATATTTGACTACAAGTATGAAGAGCATTGTCAATATGCGTTTAAACACTTTTGGGTTTGTCAGATGGAGCGGTGGTAATTCTTTCTCACGAGAAAGAGTCTATATTTATTCCCGTGGTTTTTGCGGGGTCATTATATACTTAGTATAAAAAGTTTTCGACTGTTAAATTTCTATCAATATTAAATTACAAAACTACGCTGTTTCTCACATATACATACATCTGGCAAAGATGTAAGCTTACTGTATTGCCATAGAAACATAATAGTGTAGTTGTTTAAGCTTCAATTAAGAGTTCTGTCTATAGATGCTTCAAAATTGCAGATATTGAAGTAACTACATTGTGATTATAATAGGCTGAATAGGCTGTGTATGGTAATGAAGAATAACTTGAGGAGAAAGATTTATCTGATGCAAGCTTTACATTACAGTGTACAAATCATTTAGCAATGAGTAATCTAAATTGGTACCGGTATATCATAATCTACTATAGATAGAATGTTGGTAACCGAATCAGTACGAATGCCAGATATGAGGATTAAGTTCTTCAGCATTTAAGTCGCGAGGTTGGCATGTAATATACTTACCGTTGGCGAGGATAGGTGTCTTTGTAGAAATGCGCTGCATGTAAACGACAATGATTTTTAAACAAACTGTACATTGCAAAAGGAATCTACAAGACATTAAACAGTGTTGCACCAATTAAGAAGCGAAGGGTTAAGATCAAAGCAATTAAATTTCCTTTTTCAAACACCGACGATAAACAAGTCCGTGAACTAGTATCAATTAAGCGAAAATTATTTGATCTTGCAAAATCCGAGCCGACAAAGACTAATTGGACCAATTACGAAAAATCAAAGGAAGTAATTAAGCAATTAAGAACAAACAATTTATCTAAAACTCAGCAAAAATTCTTTAACCAATTAAATTCTACTCGAGAAAAATGGCGATACATCCATAAATTTATCGGAAAATCTAAAGGTCTTTCATCCGAAATAAATGAATTAAACATCAATAATACTACTGTTACAGACAAAACTCAAATACTAAATCATTTAAATTCAACATTCAAAGAACTTGGAAATTTCAATTTCCCATCTTATAAGAAAAAACAAAATTCTGATAATCTCAAACAATCAAAACAATTTTCCTTCAGACTTGCTACAATCAATGAATTAGAAAACATTGTTAAAAAACTTGATACCAACAAATCAACCGCTTCTTATAATCTCCCATTTTTTATTATTAAACGTTTTTTTCCTATTTTTGGAGAACAATTATTAGTCGCATTTAATCAATGTATTATTGATTGTGAATTTCCAGACTTACTAAAAAAATCGGATATAACTCCTATATATAAAAAAGGTGACAACCTAAACGCAAAAAATTATAGACCCATTTGTATTACACATCCTTTTAGCAAACTCTTTGAAAAACTGTTGTATATTCAAATAAACGCATTCCTAAAATCTGAAAACATCCTATCGAATAAGCAATTTGGTTTTCGTGCTGGGCATAGCACCCAGGACGCAATTTTATCGATCACGCAACAAATTAAGTCTAATATATCTCATAATAAGTGCAGTTGTGTAGCATTACTAGATTTAAGTAAGGCATTCAATTCAATGAATTTCGATATCTTGCAAGACAAGCTTATAAATTATAATTTTGGTGTTAACTCAATTAATTTAATTATGAACTTCTTAAAAAATAGACAGCAGCGTGTAATATTAAACAGTAAAAAATCAAGTTATGTTACAACCGACCGTGGGGTGCCCCAAGGTACTGTACTTGGCCCTATTTTATTTGCAATTTTTGTAAATGATATAATAAAACATGTTAAACACAGCGACATCTACCAATATGCCGACGACACATGCCTAATAAGTACCGCAAAAAATGCTTTTGATGCTACAAAAAACTTCCAAACAGATATAGAAAAATTAAACAATTATTTTACTAATAATCAACTGAAACTAAATATTGAAAAAACTCAATTTATAATTTTTTCACCGAAGGCACAAAGAAATCTAATAAATGATATAGAACTAAAGATAAATAATGAGTCAATAAAGCAAAGTGAATCAGTCAGTTATTTAGGAGTGGAGATAGATAATGAATTAACATTTGAAAAATTTCTACTGAATAAGATTCAAAAAATGACTGCAGGCATTAGATATCTTTATCACTTACGCAATGTAATATCAAGCAATTATCATAAACAACTGATACATGCTTTCTGTTTGTCTCATTTTCAATACTGTTCTTTTCTTTTAACTAACCTAAATTCGAAACATCGTATGCTTCTATCAAAGACATTTAATTGGTGTATAAAAACTCTAAACTTTGCACAAAAGCATGACGAAGCATCAGTATATCATAATAAATATAAAATATTATCTCCGTTCTATCAAATTCATATGCATATGCTATCTATCTTATTTAAATTCAAATCTCTACAAACATCTCTCCTTTTCCTTAATGACTATATTAAATTAAATGAGCGATCGCAAAAATTTCTGTGTTTAGATAAAAATTCTAATGGCTTTCATCACATATCAATTAAATTGTGGAATAATTTAGATTATGAAACGCGAATAGAAAAAAACTATAAAAAATTTAGAAAAAAATTAAAGCAGTCTCTTCTAATAAAACAATATACATTAGGGGACGGTAATACACTTCATGCATTCGAAACATACATCGAACATTGAGCACCTACACAAACATTCACAGAAACATTGATTATATTATTATATATTGTACATATTAATTTTTAGTAATTTATTTGCTTATATTTTATTTTTCTTTTGTCATGTGTTAGTTTGTAGAATTTTGTATACATTAAGCAATAAATTTGCTTTGACTCTTAAAACACAGGATGTAATAAAACTTAACTTTGAAAAGCTAGGGTGATTGTATGGTGGTTCCCCACCTCCGGTTAACGTTGTGCTCTAAGGTTACGGATAGGTATAGGAGTTTTTACCGTTATAGCTTTCCTAATTGTCATTGCTTGTCTGATAGTGTTATCACAGCCTGTAGGTTTTACATGTTAATTATATTATCGACGAACTCAAGTTATTTATTACCTTTACTATGCTACATGATGATTGATGATTTAACAGTGGTTACACTTCGATGGTTATTACGATTGTATCTTTATATTTTATTACATATAGTTAATTTAATAGATGTTACATGTTGCTCAATGTTCTGTAAGGGAGACCTTCGGCCGACTTCTAGTTCTCATTTTTTGCTGGCAGCATTGATTGTTTACATGTACAGAGGGCTATTACTTATTTATCTATATGTAGGGTTATTACATGTAGGGCCTCATAATAAGCTATTTCAGCAGAAAGGTTGCACCACTTCGTTTATTGCATTAGTTCGTAATAACAAAAACAATCAATGCACTAAATTCTTAGGTAGTTGCAATTCCCATTACACTGAGTTCACTATTCACTTCACCATTCTATTATTGTTCTTTTACTCCGTTGGCAGTCACATTGGTAAGATGCAGCTGGCGAGTGTGTTCCTGAGAGTGCGCCACTTCTATTTGAGCGTCGATCCTGTTCTCTAATCTCTCCACTTGATCTAAATAAGTTTGGTTAACTAAGTAGCTACAAAGGCTCTGGTATATTAAATATGTTAATGAACCACGCATTTATAGTAGAGGAGAGAAATTGGAAAATGTCAACCTTGCGTTATGTTTAACCTAAGAAAAGTAACAGTTTTCTCTAAGTACGGCCATCACGGCGAGTTGGCATGATTCTACAAAATGTTATATAGTAACAATGAATAAAAGGTGATAATGCCTGGTAGAGGATGTTACATGGTGACTGTGACAGCCAAGAACAGTAAACCTACAGAAGAAACATTCAGTTAAACCATTTTCAAAGCAACAAAATAGACTACAAGTGAAAGTATTAAAGCAATGAGTTGTTACACAAACCAACTATCAATGAAATGAAGAGAGATACCCTGAACCAAACAAATTGCACTTCACTGAGATCCTGGAATCACACCCTAGAGAAGGAAAAGCCACTATGAACCAGACAGGAAAAGTGAAAAAAACTAGAAAAGGAAGCGCAAAGAAAACTGCAATGAAAGCAGTAACCCCCAGAACAATTTGATCATCACCATACTTCAGCAAGAATTCAGCAACAGATGCCACAGATACAGAACTGCAATCCTTTAGTTCACCCCCAGAAGCAAACCCCATAGACAAAAACCCACTATATATAATGGTGTTGTTAAAAAAGAGCCAAGAGAATGAGGAAGCCCTAAGACAACAAGTAGAACAATTGTCTGAGAAGGTCAAAGAAATGGAACAACAGAATGAATCGATATTGAGCAAAATCAGAGTAAATATGGAAATGTGATTAGAAGAACAAAATCAGTTATTTCAAAATGAAATTAAAATCCATATGCACCAACTGTCAGAGTCCAACAAAAGATTTCTAGAAGAAAACCAGCAATGGCAGGTGAGAAACCAAGAACTAGAAAGAACAAATAGACAATTAATCAAGGACAACAACCTACAGGCAGGAGAATTGGAACAACTCAAGGATAAATTGAGACTGCTATGCCTAACAGAAGAGGAAAATAGAAATGACATACAATCTCATGAAATCGAATTCCATCCCAGAAAGGAGAGTGAGTTGCAGGCACCACACATGCTGACCCAAAAGGAGGTAGCATTTGAAGAATCAGATGAAGATTCCAATTTCAAAAACCAAGGAATAATAAATGAAATCAAGAAAGCAGTGACCACACAACTACAAGAGGAGGACATGTGAACAAACCACAGAAAGCCACAATATGAGAATTCCATTCTACCACAACTAACAGCTAACAATACAATACCATGCAAAGTGACACTACCTAAATTTAATGGAAAAGTAGATGGCTACAACCCCACATTTGCCAAGTGGCTGCAGATGTTTGAACTAACAATGACGGAACAGAAAGTGAGCCAACAGGCAGCAGCAGTGAGACTTCCACTATACCTAACCAGAGCAGCATCCCAACATTACCTGTTATTGGACGCAGAGAAAAAAGGGACTATCAATTGCTAATAGGAGATTTCATTAATTACTATGAAAACGAGAGTTTCAAGAACCAGTACCAAATCATCTTGAATGCAACAAAAATGAGAAAAACTGATGACATCTGCAATACATGCAACAAGTCAAGCAGCTCTTGATGCTTAGTTCCAGAGGAAATAGTTATTCCAAATACGATTTATTCTCACATATTTGCAAGGTGATTCCAGAAAGCATAAAAACACAGTTTGAAATCAAATGCGACATTGATGACAAATTGGAACAAATGATCAGGAAGGCTGTTGATATACAAGCCACTATCAAGAACAATGCTCAGATATACGAGAGAGCCACATGGTATAGAGACGCACCAACATGGAAAAGCAACTTCAAGTAGCGCACCCCCAGTAAAAATTACTCTGAAGTAAAACAAGAAAAAATAATAAAAGTAAAGGGAAAGGATGGCAAAACAAGGAAGGTGAAAGAGAAAGACGTTAAATGCTATGGTTGCGGACAGAAAGGACACAAAAAACCGGATTTCCTAAAGCAAATAAACGTCATAGGTGACAAGGAAGCATATTACGATGAAGAAGACAAAGCAGCATTAACTGATGAGGAGTCAGAAAACTAAGTAGAGCTCTGACTCAGTACAACTATGCAGCAATAATGATCCTAACAAACCTCAACATGATGAATACGATAATGATAGCCATTAACAGAGTGATGACAAAAGCAACAATCAATACCAGAGCAGCAACTTTTATAATTACTGATGAATGTGCCATGAAACTAGGATTCCAATGAGAAGACATGAAGGAATGTAACAAGAGATTAATTAATGCGTCAGGAGATTATATCAACAGGAAAGGAATGATCAACATTGCAAAAATGAGAATCACAAACACAATGTTTGAACAACCCTTAGTGGTAGTGGATACACAAAACAACACATTACCATATGAGGTCATATTAGGGAATGATTTCCTGAAAAAACGGTTGTGTCATTAACTATGCAAACAAAACAATAAAAGTGAAAGAAGAGGAGATGGAAATCAAAGAGGAACAGGAAAGACAGAGAACAATTACATTTCAATTGCAAGAAGATATTCATTTACAGCTGCATCAATGGAAAATGCATACAATTGAGATGGAAGATAAGATCACAGCTGATATAATGCTATATGACAATAAATGAATTAACACCAAACAAGTTTCAATGCCATCTAGTATTTGCACAATAAAACACTGGAAAGGAAGAGTACCAATTCTCAATGCTATGAACTGGAACATGAACCTGAAAAGATCTCAGATAAGAATATATGGAAAATACATTAGAACCAACATCAGACTCATCTGGAAGGCAATGGAAGACGACGATGGAGCAAGTAATTTGTATGGTTGACTCAAGGACTTGCAAATGAAAGCAGATAGTACTCCACATTGCTGACTCAAGGGCGAGTGGATGAACACCATCAATGTCGCGAGTACTCCCAAATGCTGACTCGAGGGCAGTGGGACGAAAGCAGAAGAAGAAGATACACACAGGATACCAGAGATAAATGATGAGGACTATCAACATCTAGAAGAACAAAACATCATGCAATTAAGGACACTTCTAGAAAAACATAAACATATATTCAACTACAGAGAGATAAGTGTTGGTCAGGCAGTAGGCAAAAAACACAAAATCCTCACAACAACAGACAAACTGATTAAATTACCAGCCAGAAGAGTGCCTGAGCAGATGAAGGAAGAATACAATTGATATTAGAAGAACTAATTGACAACAAAATCATCCAGCCAAGCAAAAGCCCGTATGCAGCACCAATGGTGTTCATAAAGCAGGGAAATAAGTACTGACTATGCATCAATTTCCATAAACTTAATGAAGTGACAAAGAAGGATTTGTACCCCTTACTGCAAATAGAGGATATGCTCTACAAAGCCAGCAAACATAAATATTTTACAATGTTGGACTTATGTAAGGCTTACTGGGAAGTGAAAATGGAGGAAGAGGATATAGAGAAGACAGCATTTATAACTCCATATGGGCAGTATGAATGGATATAAATGGCGTTTGGACTTTGTAACACACCAGCAACTTTTCAGAGATATATAATGAAAGTACTTAAAAACAAGACACATAGAATGGAAGAGGGAGTTGACGCCTATATAGATGACATCATTGTCACAAGCAACACAGTCCAAGAACATCTGGAAAAATTGGAAAAGACACTTATGATTTTAGAAAACGCAGGACTCCGAATTAACAGAAACAAGTGTGATATCCTAAAAGAAAAAATAGTGTTCCTCAGAAGGACGATAGAAAAAGGGAGAATATGCATGAAAGACAATGCCAGAGAAATGATCCAAAAAATAGAAAAAGCAAATAATAAGAAATACATACAGAGAATCATGGGGTTCTTCAATTACAATGGAACCTTTATTCCAAATATAGCTGGAAAAAACAGTGAAGATGACCTGATTGATGAGGAAAGCAGTTCCATTCATATGGATGTGGCAAGAACAAGAGGAACTCAATAACATCAAGGAAGAACTCGCGAAATTGCCTTCCCTCAACACACCTGACTACAATGAGAAATTAATATTAGACTGTGATGCAAGTAAGTTGGCAATCAGAGCAACATTGGGCCAAATAAGAAACGGAAAGGAAGTACCCATTCAGTTCTTTAGCTGCAAGCTGAGGGCTAGCAAAGAAAACTACGGCTCCACCAAGGTAGAAATGCTTCACTGATAGAAAGCATTAAGAAATTTTGACATTTCCTCATAGGAAGGGAATTTAGAGTGCAAACAGATAACAGTGGTCTAGCCTGGCTGAAGAAGTTTTCAGGAGATAAGTCTGGAATAGTGTCCTGGTGGATCAAGTATCTAAACAAATTCACATTTACAATTGAACACCAAAAAGGCAAATTACACAACAACACAGATTTCTGGACATCACTCCCAGAGTACCAAAGAGATGCAACAAAAACAGATGGAGAGAAGAAGCAGTTCCAGTTCCTGCCACACACTGAAAATGAAGGGCTGCCTGAGATAAATGTGGATAAGAAAGGTCAAGCAGTACTACTGATACTTATAAGAGGGGAAATAACAGAACAAGAGATAGTGGACAAACAAAAAGACGATATAGTCTTAAGTGAGTTTATAAAGAAGATTAAAGAACTACAAATGATATTATAGAAAATAATGGCAGGATATTACGAACATTACAAGTGGAAGATCAACAAAAACTGACTGCTATACTTCGAAGCCAGAATAAACTGAATTGCAATACCTGATTATTTTAAGAGGGAACTAATACAAAAAATCCACAAGAAGGGGCACTTGGGAATAACACAGATGGAGAAAACATTCAATGCATGGTTCATAACAACAGCTGTCAGAAAAGTCATGGAAGACATCATCAATAAATGCACAACATGTCTCCTAAACAACAAACAGCACTTCCTGACACAACAAGCACCACTAGAGAAAATCATTGTGACGCAACCCAATGAAATAGTTCATATAGACTTGGAGATGCTATCAAAAGATGCTGAAGGTTATCAGTACTTACTAGTGATGGTAGACAACTTTACCAAATATGCAAGAATGATCCTGAAGAAAAATACCACAGTGGAAACTACAGCTGAGCTAGTTCTAAAAGAATGGATATTGAGACTGGGACTGATGGAAATGATTATAACAGACAAAGGGCCACAGTTCAAAAGTGGACTATTTCAAGAAATGGCAAGACTATTAGAAATTGCAAGTGAATGCACAACCGCCTATCACCCCCAGGCCAATGGAGCAGTAGAGCAACTTAACTGAACATTGATCAAGCTAATTAGGGTAGCAACAACATGAATAGGAGGAAATAAATGGAGAGAGGTTATAGAAATGATCAAATACTATTATAATACATTGGTACATGCAACAACTGGGGTATCACCATTCAAAGCCATGTTTGGAAGAGAGGCAGCAACCCTGCTCTCAATGCAGTATACCAATTACAGCGGGAAGTTGGACAATGCATACATACAACAATTAAGAAATCAGATCACAGGAATTCATGAAATGATGTGCCACAATATAAAGAAGTCTGCAGTAAGACAACAACGCAATTATAATAAAAAAATTTATGGTCATGCACACAAAGTAGGTGACAAGGTATACTCATTCACACTGATCAAACTTGTAGACACAAACCAAGTCTGGAAGTTGAAAACAGTATGGTCTGGCCTTCACACAATAACACAAACACTACTGAACAATTAATACTTGCTAGACAATAACAGACTTTTACATTTTCAAAGCCTGAAGAGAGTAACAGCAGACATCAAGGAAACAAAGATAGAGGACAACACTGAATTTAAAATATGCCAAATTAACAGCAATGACATTATATACAATATGTATGATTTAGATAGTGTACATGAAGAAGAATTCGATGATGAATATGCAGTGGAAATCAGAGATGATGACCAAAGCCAAAGAATACTGCCTCAGAGGGCAGCAAGAAATAAACATATGTGACCCTGAGACATGGGATATAAATTTATTAACTGCACCCACCAATGAGAAAGAGAGTGTGCTGAGCCCAGCAGTCAGAGGAACTCTCAACAACAAACAGGAGAAGGAGAGTACGAAAAAGTTCTCAAACCAGAAGCTAAATCGAGGGCAGAAGGGATGAGAACATAGAGCTGATGAATAGACAATGTAGAGTGAGATGGCGTCCTAGTAGTTCTCAAGGCCAATTCAAAGGCAGAGAGCCTCTCCCACCAGAGATCTGCACTGCTGATTCAAGGGCATGCAGAGAACTGGTGCGCAGCACAACTTTCCTTCCTAAAGTCCACTACACTGATTCAAGGGCAGTGAGACATGAGGAGTTCCAGGGGAAGGTGTAAGTGGTGAAAGAACCGTGGAGATACAAAAGCAATTTATGGCTGATGCTATCCCCATAGGAACCACAACAGGTCAAGTGCAAATAGGAGTAACTGTGAACTGATTCAAGGGTGAATCAGTAGAAACTATCAGCACAGATTCACAGCCTTCAGACTGTAAACCAAGCAACAGTAGATTACCATTACAGATGACCCAGCTACATGCCTCCTCAGATACCACCTCAGAGGAAATTGTACAATCTAAGGAAAGAGAAAAATGAATGTCTAAAATCAATGGAGAGACCTTACACCCATACTTTATTGGAACATCAAAAATGCATTATAATGCATTCACAAAATTATCCCTGGAAACAAAATCACATATAATGAAGGTTGTGAAAGTCAAAGGAAGAAATCTACTGATAGCACTTGACGCCAACAATAGACCAAAAGTAAACATAATAATCAGTTACCCAAGAGAAACAGATGTCAAAAATCAATGGAGAAATGCTACACCCATCTGAAAAATTATCACCAGAAACAAAATCACATATAAAGAAAATCATGAAAACTGAAGGAAGAAACTTACTGATAGTACTAGATGGCAACAATAGAACCAAAGGTAAATGTGATTATAAGCTACTTGCAAAATATGAACGAGACACTGGAAAGACTCTACATGCAGAGCAAAGTGCACATCATATTTGATGAAGACTTCATGCTGGAAACAACACACGCTATAATGGCCTACAAGGATCAAATAGCAGAAATTCCGGAGATAAACATGGAAAAAGACAACTTGACAATGATACATATTTTAAAAGAAAAGGAATACAACAAGAATCTAGAGAAAAACATAGATCAAATGATAAGAATGGCAAAAGTACAAAAGGTAAAAATGGTGATAATCACAAGATCAACAATCAATGATATCCCAAAACACCTGTTGGATGAGTGTATGCAAACAGAAAACATTTTCCCTTGGGAGAAAACACCAATGGATACAACCATCTCAGAAATGATTAGATTTGATCTACAGATAGATTGCTGGGCGCAAATTTATAATAGTGGATCCATGCATTGTGATCAACCTATATAAGCAAACCAAAATGATAGAATTAATGGTGAAGAAGGATAGTTTGGAAAAAGCTAACACTTTTCATAAAATGCAGCCTAACACAGAGGCAAGAACACCTACAACAAATCCAGAAAATATGAAAGAACATGAAATTGTAACAGAAAACAGAGGAGAGTTGGCCAGAAATAAATATCAAGGCGCCATCAAGAAAATTCCACAAATTGGTAGAGTTAGCACTCTCAGAAGTGAACTGGGCATATGAATTAAACACAAAAAAGGAATTCAAACAATTGATATTTGAAGAGAAAAATGCACCAGAAATCTGATATAGGATGACAGCATGGACACTAGTGATTCTAACAACCAAAGACAGAGAGATAAAACTTCTGATTTCACAGCACATTCTACACAAACTGATAAAAGCAAAGAAATTTGAAATAGCACTAGCTCCAATCAACACACAGACAAAGAAGGGGCTTTTGAAGGATCACATCAAAAATATGTAGTAACCTAACAAAATCAGAGAAGCCAATGCAAACTGGAAAAAATAATCAGCCATATGATAATGAATGAAAGCCTGATAGTGGACATGACTAACAAAACAGGAATATGTCCTAATGAGATAATGACTTTGGAGGAACCAATGAGAAAGTATGTGTGGGGAGCAACATCAGAAACATGGCTGAGACAATTGGAAAACCAACTGTGGATAATGACAAGAAAGATTATAAAATGGCAAGCACTGAGGAGATAAGAAAAGCAGCAGTACTGAAAAATGTGTAGAAAATACTCAAGAAAGAAATGGAGTGATACAAGCAAGATAGTCTGTGATGCAAATTTACCAAGATAATAAGGAGTGCAGAAATTATCAAAAAAGGTGGAATAACTGAACCAGTGGAAGTCTGTGAAATGGTAATGAAGACACAAAGGGAAATAATGGAGGAAGAGGAGCTACTAACATCCTCAAAGCTACTATTATCCTTGAAAACACAACATACAATAGACAGAATAAATATCAAAAAGTTGGAAGAAGTGAGCCCAGTGAGAACCTTTGAATGGATAGACACCAACAATGAATGATTCTTTGTCAAAATAAAAGTAACTCAAGAAGTCAGAGAAATCAAAAAAAGAAATTTCCAAAATATCAGAGAACAACAGACAGTGGCTACAATGAAACTATTGTTCACAGAAGCATTCATGAAAACAGAACTGGAAGAAATGCTCAAGCCATAGAACCAATTAGCAGTAGATATTGAAAAGGACAACATCAAGAATAGACTTCAAGGAATAAATAAGATTGAAATTGAGCAGGAAAGGACTCACACAAGCATTTTGGAATACAATCTCAGAAGAAAAATGAACTACCCTGCCACAATAGGCCTAGCAACAACACTAACTACAGCAGCCCCATACAGACATATTGAAAGACAAATCAAGATAAAAATTATAATCTGCATGCTGCTGGAAACAATATCAATACCAATGGTTCTCCCATGATGGAGACTGCCAAAAGAAGTCAGAGTTTCCAAAGCTTTCCTACATGAATATAAATCTTATGTAAACACCCAAGAAAAGGCTAAAGTGATGATAGAACGTGATGATTATAAGAAATCAAAAGAGATAATGTTGAAGAATGATAACCAAGAGAGAGTGTACATAGAAGGAACAACAACACCATACCAGCTGTACACACAGAGGAAACTCATTAACATACAATTACATGACTTAAGAATAGAGATAGAAAGCCATACTCTGAAAGCAGTAATGTTATTCTCCAGGGTGAACAACATTGTTTGGACAGATATCTGGGAAAGAAAATATCATTACTATGACGTCAAAAAAAGAGTAGAAATCATGACAATGATGAGAATCAACACAAATGATCCAAATGACATAAGCAAACAAGAGGTACTGGATAACATCTGTTTCTTTTACAAGGAAGTGGTGAATACACAGAGTCTGAGGAAGTTTAGAATCTTCCCACTCCACTTTTCGCAATTAATTCATAGTAACTTATTACTTTTCTTAGTTAACATGATAAGTAAGCTGGACAATCTCCTAATTTTCTCCTTCCAATTGAGTGTTTGTTCGTTTAACTTAACTTAATACACATTAGCTTATCTAACTGCTTAACTAATGACAACTCATTTAGGTAAAGATTGGTAGATGAAAGACAGGATTGACACCCAAAGGTTCGCCATATGGTTCCAGATACATTTTGATCAGCCACAACTACAGATTGTGCTTCATCTTTGCAGTGAAAACCATCAATGGAATTAGTGTGTGAATAGTGAACTCAGTGTGAGGGAACTTGTAACTACTTAAGAATTTAGTGCAGTGATTGGTTTTGTTATTATGAATTTGTAAAAGTAATTGAATACAGCAACCAGGATGCTTTAGCTTGTTATCAAGCCTTACATATAATAGCCCTACAGATATAGTAATACATTATAGCCCTTTGTACATGTAAACAATCAATGCTGCCTGACGGTATTTGACAAAACAAAAGATGGTCAAACAGCATAACTCAATTAAAGCTGACATTGCGTAAAATTAGCAGAAATATTAAATGAGGGAAAAACTGTAAACAAGAAAGATTAACAGGTACTTGTTGAGTATTTAGTTGTTTAATACCTATAGCCCTTTGTACATGTAAACAATCAATGCTGCCCACAAGAAAACAATTACATAAGTTGGCCAGAGGTCTATGATAGGAAACAACGAGCAACTTAATTCTAATACCAAATTAATAATGAATGTAATATAAAAACATGATCTAAATAAATTCAATACTAAATCACCAATTATAAGATAAAACCATAACTGAATGAAATTCATTGATAAGGATGTAATCATGTAAAGCATAACAATTGTAATCATAATATCTGACAAGCAACAAAGAATAGGAAAGCTATAACAGAGAAAACCCCTATACCTATTTGTAACCTAAAAGCACTGCAAGGTAATTACAGCTGTTGCCCTCCCTGCTATGGAATAGCTGTTCAGGAGGCTGCTCCAGCATACCTTTAAATGGATGTGGGAACCACTGTACAATCACCCCCAGTGCTTGAATGTTTAACTTTCCATAAAATATAAATTAACATGACAAGAGAAAAGTAAATCCAAACTAAATTTGTTCATCAGTAATCTTAACATTTCTAACATAAGTAGTAATGGCTGAGTGAAGCCTAGGACACTAACTTGGCTTTTGAGGCTTTTGGTCGAGACGTGGGCTTGTAACACCTATTCTGATTGGTCAAGAGGGGTGGCCTTTGACCTGAGACGCAGTGGATATTGATGGAGGTGTTTTACTGGCGTCATGGAAGTCATGTACTTTTACTAGTTTTTATGTTATTTATGTGGTCTAATTTAGTTTGCATTCTTTACTTTACTTTTCCACATTAACTTACATTTTTTTATTTTTACTTTCCCACATTTACCTAAATTTTTTTAGTTTTACTTTTCCATATTAACTTACTTTTTTCGTTTTACTTTCCCCCATTAACTTAATTTATATGTATTACTTTCCCACATTAACTTACTTTTTAGTTTTACTTTCCCACATTAACTTACTTTTTTAATTTTAATTTCCCATATTAACATACTTTTTTAGTTTTACTTTCCCACATTAACTTACTTTACATGTATTACTTACACACATTAACTTACTCTTTAGTTTTACTTCCCACACTTAATTACTTTACATGTATTACTTTCCCACAATTACTTACTTTTTAGTTTTACTTTCCTGCATTTACTTACTTTACATGTGTATTACTTGTCCACACTTACTTACTTTTTTAGTTTTACTTTCCCACACTTCCTTACTTTTTATTTTTACTTTCACACATTATGTGACATAATCTATCAAACTATCATGATTGGTCAAGATGAGAGGAAAGATGAAGGAAACAAAGACTAAAATTATTAATATTGATTATAATGATTAAAATGTAAATCATGATAGGATTGATTATTTTCACTTTGTAAATGTTTTGTGCAATTATCCTTAAAATTATACTCGACGGTATTTTGACAAAACAAAAGATGGTCAAACAGCGTAGTCAAATTAAAGCTGACGTTGCGTAATATTAGCAGAAATATTAAGCAAGGGAAAAACTGTAAACAAGAAAGATTAACAGGTACTTGTCGAGTATTTAGTTGTTTAATACCAAGTGCTATAAATATATCGAAAACGATGTAATTAATGATGAGCAAATCTACTTTGGATTCGTTTTCTATTGTCAGGTTATTTTATATATTCTGATGGAAAGCTAAACGTCTACGAGCTAGGGTAATTGTATGGTGGTTCCCACATCCGGTTAAAGGTATGCTGGAGCAGCCTCCTAATAGCTATTCCACAGCGGGGAGGGCGACAGCTGTAGTTACCTTGTGGGCTCTTAGGTTACGGATAGGTATAGGAGTTTTTTACTGTTATAGCTTTCCTTATTGTCATTGCTTGTCTGATAGTATTATCGCAGCCTCTAGGTTTTACATGTTATTTATTCTGTCGATGAACCCCGATGATTTACTACTTTTCTTATATTACTTGATGATTGATGATTCACAGCAATTACAATTAGATGGTTATTACATTTAGATATATCTATTCTATTACACATTGGTTATTACATAGTCATTACATGTTGCTCGATGTTTTCTAAGGTAGACCTCTGGCCAGCTTCCTGTTACCGTTTTCTGCTGACTGCAATGGTTGTTTACATGTATCAAGGGCTATTATACATCATTATATATGTAAGGTTATTACATGTAGGGCCTCATAACAAGCTATTAGAGCGGCAGGGTTGTGAGACTTTGTTTATTGCATTATTTCGTAATAACAAAAACAATCAATGCACTAAATTCTTGAGTAGTTATCACTTCCATTACACTGAGTTTGCTATCCACAGCACCAATCCCATATTGTTCTCCAGATCACAGTGGCGGTTACTTTGGTAATATGCAGCTGGCAGATTGTTCCTGGATATGCACGTCTACCTCTAAGTGTCGATCCTGTCTTCCAACATCTCTTTATCTAAATAAGTTGAGTGAGTTAAGTAGCTACAAAGGCTCTTACATATTAAATTAGTTTAATAAGCAGCACACTTATTACAAAGGAGAGAAATCAGAAAAGTGTCAACTACGATTTGTGTCTTAATCTAAGAAAAGTAATAGTTTTCTCTGAACAATGCCATCACGGCGAGTTGGCATGATTCTACAATTACATACTTTTTTTTTTATACATGACATTGGAAATATCACATTAATTTAGTTTTCATACTTATTTTACATACTTGTTTTTTTATTAACATACATGACATTGGAAATATCACATTAATTTAGTTTACATACTTATTTTACATACTTTGTTTTGTTATTAACATATAAAATATTGGAAATACCACATTAATTTAGTTTATATATTTATTTTACATACGTGTTTTATTTGGTAAAATTTAATAAATGTTTGAATCAGAGATAATAATACTCGTTAAAAGTGTAAGGTCTTCTTTCAGTAATAAAGCAAAATAATTTTTTGGAACTAGTTTATGCAAAAACTCGAAATTTCTAATATTTAATAAATGTACATGGTAAAACCCACATATGTGTTTAAGACAAGACAAAAATGTAATTTATTCTACACTCTGCTTATAATGATCATATATATCATACCATTAAATTTGTCTATTGGGCTAGTTTATCATCATTGTTGTTGGGGGAATTCTGTAGGAAACAAACGCAATGTGCATTTACACATTATGAATTTCAAACAGTAGCATCTAAATTAATGGTTAATATAGAAGTCAAATGAGATGACATTCACAATATAAAACACATGACAATTACTCATTTAAACAAATTCAATTAAAAATTAACAAACAAATGACATTTCTATAAAGTCTATAATAAATTTAACATTGGGCAGTAAATTTACAGCAATTCATTAAAATAAAATTATGTTTTTAAATGAAATATCTGTAAAGCTAACTAGAGATAATATTGCAGAAAGTGTTAAGAATCAAAACAATATCTGGGATTTAATTATAAAATAGCTTACTGAAAGTTTGAAATCTTTCAGAGTAGCTGTTTAGCATCATAAATGGGAAATTCCATTATGCCGGATGTGTATATTCGCACGTGTAGAAAGTTACATGCTTCATGGAATGTAGTGTCAACATCATTATCTATGGCCTTTGTTCAAGTGCCAGGATGTAAACACAGTACAGCCATGTGAAATTGCATTATACCACTCTATGTAAGTTGTATGCCTTCATAGTGTCAACATAGTTGGCCACTGTTTGAGTGAAAGATCAATTGTAGCATTGATACAAAAGTGGGTAGATCAATTTAAGTTTTAATAACTCAACACTCATAATTTAGTTTTAATCAAAAAATGTGTAGGTAGGAAAAACAAAACCTAAATGTAAATATATCTGTAAACCAAAAATGTATATAATTTAGTTTAATTATGTGTGATGTAAAGAGATAAAATGAATATAATCTTATAAACATTCAATGCAAAAATTTGTTTATAATTTAAAAACACATACACTGGGGAATAAATGTGAATTATTTGAAACTAAGTGTTTGGTTATAATATATAAATTAATGTAAACTTTTTGCTATACTCATTATAAAGAAGACATGCCAACGTTTAATGTTGTTCCCTCACGAGGCAATCAAACGTTTTTAATTTTCAGTGGTCCATCAAATTCTGGGAAAACAAGTCTACTTGGTAAATTAATTGACAAGGATTATTTTGATAGATGTTCCAAGGCAATTTTCTTTTTTGTCACTTCCAAAGTAATGTATATAATAAATTTAAGGTGAAAATGAAGAATGGGGAATTTTTCAAGGAATTTTTGGAGAGTTTACTAGGTGAAAGCACTGTTCAAAACTTGTTAATAATATTTGATGATATGAGTGAAACTCTGCTACAATCAGAGGCATTTGCTAACCTTGTTATCGCTGGAAGACATCTAAATTGTGGCATTGTATTAATCACCCATTCGGTTTTTTCAAAAGGACGTTACTCAAGTCTAATTCAGAAAAATGCTTCTGGAATATTTTTGTTTAATTCAGTGCGTGACAGAGCGCAGATTAGAATTTTAGGAACCCAGATGGGAATTATGCGTGAATTGATGGCTGCATATAAAAAGGCCGTTAGCAAACCATATGGTTATTTGTTTATAAACTTCGCTCAGAACATTCCAAACGAATTACGTCTTTCAACAAATCTTGAAGGTAGACAAATTTTCTATGGAACTGATTCAAGAACACATTATTTACAAATTCCTAATAGGATGCTTGAAAAAGTCTAAGATTCAACTCCTAGGAGATGATCAAACTTTAAATTTAGTACGGGGGATCGTTTTTAACATTCAACAAGGAATTATACTGCTTGGTGATGAAAAGACTACATTTCTAAAAAGAGGCATTTGCTAACCCCATCTAAATTGTGGCATTGTATTAATCACCCATTTGGTTTTTTCAAAGGGACGTAACTCAAGTCTAATTCAGAAAAATGCTTCTGGAATATTTTTGTTTATTTCAGTGTGTGACAGAGCACAGATTAGAATTTTAGGAAGCTAGATGGGAGTTATGCATGAATTGATGTCTGCATATAAAAAGGCCATTAGCAAACCATATGGTTATTTGTTTATAAATTTTGCTTAGGACATTCCAAACAAATTATGTCTTTCAACAAACCTTGAAGGTAGACAAATTTTCTATGGAACTGATTTATTTGTAGTGTCAACATCATTATCTATGGCCTTTGTTCAAGTGCCAGGATGTAAACACAGTACAGCCATGTGAAATTGCATTATACCACTCTATGTAAGTTGTATGCCTTCATAGTGTCAACATAGTTGGCCACTGTTTGAGTGAAAGATCAATTGTAGCATTGATACAAAAGTGGGTAGATCAATTTAAGTTTTAATAACTCAACACTCATAATTTAGTTTTAATCAAAAAATGTGTAGGTAGGAAAAACAAAACCTAAATGTAAATATATCTGTAAACCAAAAATGTATATAATTTAGTTTAATTATGTGTGATGTAATGAGATAAAATGAATATAATCTTATAAACATTCAATGCAAAAATTTGTTTATAATTTAAAAACACATACACTGGGGAATAAATGTGAATTAT
This sequence comes from Hofstenia miamia, assembly GCA_900660155.1. Classification (NCBI taxonomy): domain Eukaryota; kingdom Metazoa; phylum Xenacoelomorpha; order Acoela; family Hofsteniidae; genus Hofstenia; species Hofstenia miamia. The sequence continues at coordinate 833,769 of CABFPE010000334.1, read as the reverse complement.
TTGAAACTAAGTGTTTGGTTATAATATATAAATTAATGTAAACTTTTTGCTATACTCATTATAAAGAAGACATGCCAACGTTTAATGTTGTTCCCTCGTGAAGCAATCAAACGTTTTTAATTTTCAGTGGTCCGTCAAATTCTGGAAAAACAAGTCTACTTGGTAAATTAATTGACAAAGATTATTTTGATAGATATTCGAAGGCAATCGTCTTTTTTCGCCACTTCCAAAGTAATGTATATAATAAATTTAAGGTGAAAATGAAGCATGTGGATTTTTTCAAGGAATTTTCGGAGAGTTTGCTAGCTGAAAACAGCGTTCAAAATTCGTTAATAATATTTGATGATATGAGTGAAACTCTCCTTCAATCAGAGGCATTTGCTAACCTCGTTATTGCTGGAAGGCATCTAAATTGCGGTATTGTATTAATCACCCATTCGGTTTTTTCAAAAGGACGTTACTCAAGTCTAATTCAGAAAAATGCTTCTGGAATATTTTTGTTTAATTCAGTGCGTGACAGAGCGCAGATTAGAATTTTAGGAACCCAGATGGGAATTATGCGTGAATTGATGGCTGCATATAAAAAGGCCGTTAGCAAACCATATGGTTATTTGTTTATAAACTTTGCTCAGGACATTCCAAACAAATTACGTCTTTCAACAAACCTTGAAGGTAGACAAATTTTCTATGGAACTGATTCAAGAACACATTATTTACAAATTCCTAATGGGATGCTCGAAAAAGTCTAAGATTCAACTCCTAGGAGATGATCAAACTTTAAATTTAGTACGGGGGATCGTTTTTAACATTCAACAAGGAATTATACTGCTTGGTGATGAAAAGACTACATTTCTAAAATACTGTCAGTATGCAGAGACCACACTATTAAAACATTTAAAGTCGAAAAAATTACAATTCTAAGAACGTTAAATGGACTAGCATTTTTCAATTGTCTTTTACACATTATGATGAATTATATATAAACTCATTAAAATCTCAAATCTCAAATCATTATATACAATGTCCGCGGTTGAAATGGTGCTTATTTCTCTGGAAAATTACAATAGATTAACATCAGATTGCTACCAAGAACAATGTATTGACGGTGATAGCATCCAGCTAAAATCAAGTAATCGTTATTCCACGCAACAACAAACCCCTTTTATTCAAGATGATATACAAGTAAAATGTAATGCTGTTCAAACACCCACTCATCAACAACAATGTCAACAGGATAACACACCTGGTGATTAATTAAAAAACTTTTTAAACAGTTCAAATACAAGTGCTCTCCTACACTATGATACAATTTATATAAGTGCTGGCTCATTATCATTTGTCGAATTCAAAAACGCCCTGCAAACACCAAACAAAAGACTAAACCAACATGTGTGTGCAATTTTAAAAAGTATTGGTACAATCCCCGCCCAACTGGTTAAAAATAATCGCGTTTATGAGGCTATAAATAGAAAAGAACTTATGGTTTGGAATTAATTGTAATGGATAAACACTTGCACCAGTTGTACACCTCGTTAAGATCATCTGCTAGTTTTGGAGGTGCTTATGAGTTGTATCGCAAAGCTAAATTGAAATTCCCAAAAATAACTCTGGAAAATGTAAGAAATTTCCTTGCTACAAATGATACGTACACTATACACAAGTCAGCTGTGAGAAAATTCCCATGTCAGCACATTATTGCATTTGGCATTGATGAAATATGGACTATGGATTTGGCAGTCGTTGAAAGTCTAGCATCATACAATAGAGGGATAATTTTGCAATGGATAAACACTTGCACCAGTTGTACACCTTGTTAAGATTGTCTGCTATTTTTGGAGGTGCTTATGAGTTGTATCGCAAAGCTAAATTGAAATTCCCAAAAATAACTCTGGAAAATGTAAGAAATTTCCTTGCTACAAATGATAAATATTTCATGTACAACCATAGTATAATAAAACTGCTAGTAATGTGTTGTCAGCTTTTAGAAAATTTGATAATTGGCATAATGTAAAAAATTTGGGTTGATCAGGGAACAGAATTTAAAGGAGTGTTTAACGATTTCTGCAAAACAAATAATATAACAGTGTATAGCACAAATTCAAACATGAAAGCAGTGTGTGCAGAAATAGCAATAAGGAGTTTGAAAGAAATTCTATTCAAGTATCTACACTTTAGCAAGGGTTATAAATATATAGATAAACTTCAACAAATTGTTGGTGTCTTAAATTCCAGAGTAAATCGTACAATAGGCATGTCTCCAAATTCTGTAAGAAAAAAACATGTACCACACCTGATTGGAAAACTAATGACTGTTAGTAATAAGCATTACTGACCACCATTGTTTTGCATTGGTGATCTGGTAAGAATTTCAAAATCTGATTATACATTTCGAAAAGGCTATTCACCACAATTTCAAACGGAGGTTTTTAAAATAAACAAAGTGTTTCCCACAATCCCCATTACATATGAATTAAAGTCAAATAGTAGTGACGCTGATGGTGGTGAGTAATTTGAAAGTGTACATGGACAAGAATAGAATAGTATAAACAACCTATACATGTAATTGTCAAATCATTTAGTATGGAGCAATATTATAGTGAACAAGTGAGTGGTAGAAACCCTACAGCAATAACTCGTCAAAAGGGCTTTGGAGTAATTACCACACTCGGACGCATTGCCATACAAAATTTAGTGAAAAACACAGTCAGGAATCAATTTAATAAACAATGTCAGAATGGTGAACAAACTGGTAATGGCTTCTCTGAACCAAGGAGAATAACAAAACAATTCAAACAAAGTGTGGAATTATACAATTTACAGTTTCCAATGCAAAAAACAATGTAAACCTAGTCCACTCATAATCAAAAAGAAACCCATCATAAAGAAAACTGACATTTTTAAGAATTTGGTTTAAATAGCTGTACACATTGACACATGATATTAGTTTGTTACCCATCATGACCACGTTCACTCATTCTTGCTTGGATATTTTTGAACGTGATAAGGTGTTGGTAAACTTTAATGGTTGAAGTACACAGGAATATTTCCCAATTTCTGGTTTTAATGGACCACTTGTTGAATTTAATTTCAGATCAGAGCAAAATGAGTACATCTCAGTTTATCAGTGAAAATTGTATGCAAAAGTGATGGTGGAACCTAGTTTGGGATGACGCAGATGATACAAAACAAGATCAAGTTTGTTTAACAAATAACACCTTACATTCATTGTTTAGTGATTATAGTTTATACTCAAATGGTGTTTTATTACACATGGGTGATGCAGTATGGCCACATACAGTTATGATTACTAATGAACTATCAAAAAGTGCAGCCAACAAGACTTCAATACTAACGTCAAGTGGGTATTATTATGAGAAACACCCTGATAAACTGATAAAAGAAGGTGATGAAAAAGATGGTCAGTATAGATGTAGAGCACTAACCACAGAAAGCAAGGTGACAAGTTTCTATGGCCCTCTTGCAATTGATTTTTTCCAATGTGAAGAATTACTAATACCTGGTGTTGATATTTGGCTAAAGCTTTTAAGATCACAAGATGATTTTTCCCTAATTGCAGATGATAATGCAGATTACAAAACGCAAATTACAGGTGCCTTCCTAACTCTAAGAAAGCTCAGAGTCGCAGAAATTGTACATTTGGCAATTGAAAAAACACTATTGACAACTCCTGCTACATACCACTTTGCAAGAATCCTCACAAGTACATTTATAATTCCAGCAGGTCAGAACACACTTACTAGAGAAAATGTTTTTTCCAATGAACCCATTAGAAGAATTGCTTTGCCAATTGTTCCAAATCACCAGTTTACAGGCACAATGTTTACAAACCCATTTTCATATAAATTTAGGGGACTCTTTCAAGTTACTATAACCCGTGGAGGATCAAATATTGCATACACCCCCATGTTAGTTGGAGACGACAACTATGCACAGGCATATTATCAATCAATAAAGGCTCTGGGGATAAATAATGATGGTGGTGGAATACCCTACACACAATATAACAAAAATGCAATTATGGTTTTTGATCTGACTAGCATTGCAGAGGCCAACAATGAGGTTTTGTATCCTGAATTGAGTGGCGCAAATATACATTTAACACTGGATTTTAAACACACACTGACAGAATCAATGGAAGTTATCATTTTGGGGGAAACCAATTCCAAAGTCTATATTTACAAACAGTGAAAAGTTATAAAAGGATAGAATATGTGTTTTGTAAATCATTGTATAGTGGAAAGATGTTGAAACTTGATGAGATTTGTACCATAGAAGATCATATTCACTCTACCAAAGACCTGCATTTAAAGTTTGCGCATGTTACAAACTTTCTATTACAGAAATATGGTATACACAATGTTGGTGTTGAAAAGGTTTTGCAAATGAACCCACATGGAGGATTGATTGGAATTGATAATTCGAGGTAACACTCACTTTTGAAATGGTCAAAACTGTTTAGATTACACACAATTTACCATGATAGCTATGGTTTTGTTAAAAAAGAATTTGGAATTGGCAATTGATATCTGATATTTTACAGATTTTGGTGTATTCTACCAATTTTAGGTCATCTACCATCTTTATTGTTTTGGCGCTATGTTAAATTTTGCCATTGGAGACTTTACAATTATTTAAAGATTTAATGGATGCTGATGAGATTAGACGCATTTCCCTACAAATTCCCTCATTCTGCTTTTGATTTTACAGTGTACATGCCTTGGATGATATTCAACCAAGTTTGGTTAAAGGCTCATTTTTAATTGCAAATGAGAGCCCTCACAATCACCCTGGTACATATTGGTTGTTGATTATACAAGATGACAATGGCAACTTAATTTTCAAAGATTCTCTTGCTTGTCTGTTTAAACAATATCCCAACATTGAATGCTATTGTCACACCACCTATCCAGGATTTCACATTTAGGGGGTGATAGAAAAGCAAGATTACAAGGAACATCTCTGATATGTGGTGCTTACTGTATATTTCGTGCATTTTTATTTTTTAATAAAATACCAGAAGTGTTTGTGTTTAGCAATTTACCATTTATTAATGATTTTTTGTGTGATAATGGTCTTAATAAAATTACCTAAACTCTTTTATTTGATAAAAACACATGTACAATTTTAATAAAATAAATAGACATTACATTACAAGTTCACTTGAATGAAAACAAACTCATAGATGGGAGGTATATGTAATGGTTATTGTAACATTATTATCTGAAAAATTTTGGAAGCCTGGTGTATGTTGACCAGATCTATTGAATGAATTTACAACATATTTGGATAAACCAATATATAATGCATGTGAAGTTGCATTAATTGATTTTGGATACCCATCAAAAATTTCTTAATCTTAAACACCAAACATGGACTTTAAAGGATAAAGATGGAAACATAACCCAATTGGAAATTTCTTTAGGACATAAGCAAAGCTTTCATGAACTCTATGGATTTATAAATTACATGTTAGATCCCTATGGTATTTCATTAGAATTTAAAACTTTTCGCAATTTATTAATGGCAAAGAATGATTCACAATATGAAATAGACTTGGCCCATGCTGGAAATCTACTATGCTTCTACAGAAAGATATATTGAGAAACAGTAACCACTGCCAATTATGACTGTGATATTTTTGGCAGTAATCATATTGTAATGATCCACACAGATATTAATAATATCATATTATAGAACCTCAGCACATTGGTAGAACTTGTTTGCCCATGTTGGATAAATGCCCCCTATTGCTAACACATAAAGAAAAAATGAATACCATCCCCTCATTTATCATGAAAAACAAAATCTCGTGTATAAACCCATTTCAAAATCATATATCAATAGAATAACAATGAAATTTTGTACTGAGCAAGGCTATCTGGTGAGATTCAGTGGTACAGGACAGTTGTATATCACACTTGATATTTGAACAAAATCGGAAAAAAGCTAGTGACATTGGAAATAACACTTTTGCATTGATGAAATTTGTGAATAGTGCATAATAAATTGATTTTTTATTTCACTAGGAAAACATTAATTTGTACCACTTCAAATGGATCATTATAAAAATACATTTGTGTTTTAACAACTTGATAGTGATTTCTTGGTAATAAAAACATTGTTGAATTTTAAACAAATTCACTTTTACTTAATAAATACACATGTTTTAAACTTGAGGGTTCACTTGATTGACAGGAAATGTGTGGATTGACGCACAAGAAATGGTTCTTGTAATGCTAGTATCTGACAGATGTGGAGAAGATGGAGTGTGCCACCCTGCAGGGTTGAGCAAATTTACTACATATTTGAATGAACCAATTAATAATGCACAAGACATAGCAGTTATTGATATTGGGTACCCATCAAAATTTTTTAATCTCAAGACACAGTGGTGGGTTTTGAAGAAAAAAGATGGAACCAAAATTTGTTTGTGGTTTTATTCCAAACACATACATAGCTTTAAAGACATTTATCCAAATACAACAACTGATGCCAGCTATGAACATGATATATATGGTGAGAACCATTTTTTAATGGTTCAAACTAATATTGTTGAACCTCAATTTGTTGGTAGCACTTGATTACCACTACTGGATAAATCCCCATTGCTGTTAACACAAATTGCCAAACCAAGTACCATGCCCATAATACATCACAAAAAGCAAAATCCAATGTATAAGCTGGTGTCAAGATCATACATTGATAGAATAAATGTAAAGTTTTGTAGTGAACAAAGTCAGATAATAGAATTCACTGGGACTGGAAGACTGTATATAACATTGGATATTTGCACAGAATGATGGAAAATCAAAAAATTTTTTCATTTAATGTTTGCAGTGTAAACTCTATACATTTTGTGTTTTTAATTAAATATATCTATATATATATATTATTTTTCCAAGATGTAAAATGTAACACATTGTTCAGTTTTTACAGAGATTGAGTTAGATGGTTGAATTTCTCCAGCGTGGGTAAGTTATTTTTACAATTAAATAATATGAACATGAATTTCTAAAACACTTACTTGTTTATATAATAAAATGGGTATTACTAATATTAAATATTACCATATATAGACATTTTTAAAAGAGTAAAATTAGCCAATCACAAATCTTGTTGGTCTATAAATTTTATAGATATTTTAAACAAATATTCACAATTTTCTTTTGGAGATGACAACTAATGTTTTTCTCAAATGCAGCTTTGATAGCATTTTTCAGCAATTGAACCCAAGATGTGTGCTTTGCAAAATGTTGAAAAGCTTGTGAATTATGAAGATATACCACTCCCAAACAAAAAAAAGTTGCATGTTCAGTTTCAACCTTCTCAGGGACAGTGTACATGTGATGCGTGTTTTGGATTGACTCCGCATATAGATGTAGATACCTCAAACTTCAAGTTGTGTGGAGGGAGAGAATATCCCTCATACATTTGCCGCATTTCAAATTTTAAAAAATAACATTGATAAACTCTATGTGGATGGTTTCCCAATAGACATTGCAATCCAGAAAATTTTCATGCTTATTGATGGAGAAATCAAAGACAATAGATTTAATATTTTTCTTGATCATGGGCATTCCTTAGAGTATTGTATATTAACCTGTGAATAAATGTGTCTAGATGTATTTTTCTTAATCTCACAACCATGAATACAGTTACTATAATATGGGTAATAAAATAATGTTTACATCCTGGCACTCAAACAAAGGCCATAGATAATGATGTTGACACTACAAAAGCATACAACTTACATAGAGTGGCATAATGGGATATCACATTGATGAATGAACTACCCATAAAGATTTCAACCTTTTTGGTAAGCTATTTATATAATTCAATCTCAGATATTGTTTTGATTCTTAACACTTTTTACAATATTATCTTTAGTTAGCTTTACAGATATTTCATTTAAAAACATAATTTTATTTTAATAAATTCTGCGAATTTACTGCCTGGTGTTAAATTAATTATATACTTAATAGAAACTGCGTTTGTTTGTTAATAAACATTTTTAATTGATTTTGTCTTGTCTTGAGTATACACTGAGCTAGGATAGGGTACACATAAGTTATATCTCTGAGCTGAGAGGTGGAACTCAACAAAGTGGATCAATGGACTGGTGACACTTGATGTGGAGATCAGCTTTGGGCAGATGCCCACTATCAATCATTGGAGAAAATGCTGAATGGCTTCATCACCTAAATAGTGAATAGTTAAGATCTAGTTATGTTGTTTAACAGAAGTATACAAAAGCCAAGCAGTATCTAGTTAGTAAATCCCTACCTGCAAATATACAACCAATGTTATAGAGTAACAAAGGAAAAACAGTAATAATGCCTGGTAGAGGATGTTACACAATCAAGCAGTAGCACTAATACTACTAGGTCTCTGCAGTCTGATTGCCAATTAAAAGGCATAATGATGGAGTATTTAACACCTAGTAACACAAGGAGAAGTGAAAAAAGAAGACCTCTGCAATCTGATTACCAATTAAAGGGTATGAGGATGGAGAAATATACAACACAGAGAATAAGAAAAGGAACAAACTCACCCAAGTGCCAATTAAAGGTCAGGTGGATAAATGAGGGCCAACATTGGGATACCAAGTGTCAACTAACCCTTACCCTCCAGCAAAACTCAATGTCACTAAATGGTACAGAGCACACAGCTAAAACAATTGGTCCTTGTCTGCAACTAAAGACAGCAGGTACCAAGGTCTGCAATCAACTACAGGATCCAGATATTCAAGAGATCAGCAATGACTTCAACATGGATATCTCTGATCAACCCTTGGCAAGCTTGCTTCCCACTACAGCCCAAAGCTCAGAAGCTTTCTCCAACAAACAACTTTCCACAACCACAGCATCATCTAGATTCAAAGAAAGAGAAAGCAGGATGATGAAGATAGGGAAAGAACAAATACACCCCTACTTCATTGCAAACAGAAGAATGCATTATAAAATCCCTGATAAAAACCTTTAAAAAACCAGTTGAAGCTGCATTACACAAAATTAGGAGAGTGTACAAAATGGACTCCAAATTCAACTTCAAAAATATGCTATTTGAGTAAATAAATGCACCAGATATTCAAGCAAAAACATCCATTTGGATATAAGCAATAGCATTAACAGACAACAACATCATATGGGGAGAATTATGGAGCTCAAATTACAGATACTGTAGAATCTTGACAACCTTCCAACTAACAAGTCTTAACTTAATTTAGGAGCTGTTGAAACATTTTTCCCTCCTTAACTAGTACAGTAGGTGACAGATTCCAAGGTTCTATCTCTCTTCCTTTACTCTAACTTTCTGTTGCTTATTATTTTAAATAACAAATGCTCAACTAATATTTAAGCCTGAATTAACCACAGCCATTTAGGTGTGAGACAAGAGATAGATGGTACAAAGTACAGGGTCAATACCCAACCTGAGGCAAAGCAAAAAGAAGGAATAAAAGAAATCACAAGATCACAATTAGTTCCAGCTGCTACTTGAATATTGAGAGAAACACAAACTGCAATGCCAGTGTCTCAGTCCATGAAATAGTGCATAAGGACACAACAGTGATAGTGTGTGATAGCTTACAAATTTGTTGCATTGATTGTTCTTGTTATTAATGAGTTCATAATATAATTGGAATTTTCAACCAAGATGCATTAGCTTGTTATAATTCCCTACATGTAATATCCCTACATATAAAGTAATACATGTTAACCTGAGATACATGTGAACAACCAATTGTAGCATCACCCAAAAAGGAATAAGCTGCAAAAGAAAGATTAACATCAAATGATTACAGTGATTAAATATAATCAGAAATATGATTGTAAAATTTAGTTAATTATCTTATTCATTTTGTAAGATGCAACCAAGTTACAATATTGTGCATTTTTAGAGAAACACCTTAGCCCATTAAGTACTATTTGACAAATTGTATCAAGCAAAATTACGCTTATGTAAGAACAGCCATATTGGCAGAAGATTTATTTGAAATTCAAAATCACAGGTACTTTACAATTTTGAAATAAATAGCTTAGAATTTAAGAGAAATTTGATGAACAATAAATTCTTCAGAGTTTATTTTATTTTTCATTCTTCATTTATCTGGTTTGATATTTAATAAAATGTTCAGTTAAGCAAGTTGTGTCGAGTAGTGGCAGGATTCCATCACAGGATCAATTCGAAGGGTCCTTGTGCCAGTCATGAATCTGCACTTATGTTACAGTTAGGAGTTTTTTTATTCTTGCTTACCTTACATGTATCGTTATTAAATGTATGTATAGGAAACTGCTATCTATTAATTAATTTACTAAGCCAGTAATTTTACAGTAATGGCTACTTTAATAGTATTTAAATGCAGTTAGTGTCAATGCCTGGTTGCTTTACTTAATCAAACCAACAAACACTTTACAAAATTGAGTTTAAGTCAGTTACAACTTGACATGAGTACACGCACTGAGCTAAAGTAAGGTACACATAATTAGTCCTCATTGAGCTGAGATGGTGCAGTGGATTCATTCAATTGTTCATGAAGGAGAGGAACTGTGATGTGGAGATCAGCTTTGGGCAGTAGCCCACAAATGATTCAAAGAGGAAACATCACACAGCTTCGTCACCTAAATAGTGATGATTAGTACTCAATTAACCTAGCTAGTTAAGTAGAGAGGAAAAGCTTGGCGGTTCATTAATGTAGTAACTCCTCACCTGCAATTTACTGAGTGGTAGTTATTAGCAATAATACACGGTGCAAATAGGCCAGGTGGAGGATGTTACACAATGCTGCCTGCAATAAATAGGATAGTTGGTAGTTCAGTCTACAGATATATACATATAATGGAGTTACTGAAATCCAATACAAATAATTCATGAGAATTCCTATGAGGGGTGACCTAAAGATAATCATATAGTAATATGGAAAATGAACAATAGGAAAGCTATATGGAATAAAAGCCCCTATCCTTATACCTAAACTAAGAGCACATTGGTAGACAATGGCTACCAGCTGCACAGCTGTTTGAATGGTGAAAATTGTTTTGTTGGGTGCAAAGCTGTTACAAACTCCTGCTAAATGAAGTTGTGGACCACTGTCAAGAATACCCTTTCCATTCTAATAATTCAATAAACCTTTCAAAAATAAATGAAGTAAATCCAATGAATTTTAGGCATCATCCCAATATTAAATTGCACCATTTTTGTAGTTGAAACTATTAAATAATCAAATATTTGGCTAGTACCTGTTAATCTAAGTTGTTGACTGTTTTCTTATTTCTGATTTTCCTTTGTCTGCAGATTTACGCATGTCAGCATTAATTAGCATTTGCAAGTTTGGCCTTTTACCATTTTGTGACATAATCCATCAAAACTATCATGTGTGGTTGAGATTAGAGGAAAGAATGAAGGAAACAAAGACTAAAATTATTAATATTGATTATAATGATTAAAATGTAAAACATGATAGGATTGATCATTTTCACTTTGTAAATGTTTTGTGCAATTATATTTAAAATTATGCTTGACAGTATTTGACAAAACAAAAGATGGTCAAACAGCGTAGTCAAATTAACACTGACGTTGCGTAATCTTAGCAGAAATATTAAGCAAAGGAAAAACTGTAAACAAGAATGATTAACAGGTACTAGTCGAGTACTTAGTTGTTTATTACCAAGTGCTATAAATATACTAAACGTGATGTAATTAATGATGAGCAAATCTACTTTGGATTCATTTTCTCTTGTCAGGTTATTTTATATTCTGATGGAAAGCTATGGTGGTTCCCACATCCAGTTAAAGGTATGCTGGAGCAGCCTCCTAATAGCTATTCCACAGCGGGGAGGGCAACAGCTGTAGTTACCTTGGGTGCTCTTAGGTTACGGATAGGTATAGGAGTTTTTTACCATTATAGCTTTCCTGATTGTCATTGCTTGTCTGATATTGTTATTGCAGCCTGTAGGTTTTACATGTCAATTATTTTATTGATGAACTCAAGTTATTTATTACCTTTATTATGTTACATGACGATTGATGATTTAATAGTGTTTACACTTAGATGATTATTACGATTGTATTTTTATATTCTATTACAGATAGTTTATTTAATAGTCATTACATGTTGCTCAATGTTTTATACAGTAGACCTCTGGCCGACTTCTAGTTACCACTTTCTGCTGACGGCATTGATTGTTTACATGTATCAAGGGCTATTATATATTTCTATATATGTAGGGTTATTACATGTAGGGCCTCATAATAAGCTATTCCAGCAGCAAGGTTGCACCACTTCATTTATTGCATCAATTCATAATAACAAATACAATCAATGCACTAAATTCTTAAGTAGTTGCAAATCCCATCACACTGAGTTTGCTATTCACATAACCATTCCTTTGTTGGTCTCTATCTCACAGTGGCAGTTCCATTGATAAGATGCAGCTGGTGTATGTGTTTCTGGATATGCATGTCAACCTTCGAGTGTCGATCCTGTCTTCCATTTTATCTGCTTTATCTAAATGAGTTGGAGTGAATTAAGTAGCTAAAAGGGCTCTTGTATATTAAATTAGTTTAATAAACTGAACACTTATTAGAAAGGAGAGAAATCGGAAAAGTGTCAACTCTGCGTACTGTTTAATCTAAGAAAAGTAATAATAACAGCAGATTGACATGATTCTACACTATACAATATAATTTTATTTCTTTTACAAAAATTTAAAAAATCACCTCTGACTTCACTTCCATGATCAATCCAAATTCGTTTAACATTGTGCCAGTTCTTAAATTTTCTAAAAGCAGACAACACATGACTAGATTTTTACTTTGCAAAGGTTGTACACGGAATTTTTTAGATAATATATCATAACAAACAAATAAGTATTTTATTCCTCTATTTTACAAAGCTCAATTTCATCAATTCCAAATGCAATAGCATATTGATGGGGACATTTCCTCACAGCTCTCTTGTGTGTTGTATATACATCACTTGTTGCAAGAAAGTTTTGTATATTTTGCAGGGCAATTTTCGGAAATTTCAATTTAGCTTTATGATATAGTTAAATAATTCCGCCTAGACGGGCTGATAATTTTAACGAAGTGTACAGTTGATACAAGTGCTTATCCATATTCCAAACTAGTTCCATAATAGCTGTTGCTTCATATTTATATTTTTGTAAACATTTTTGTTTTTATTCAAGTGGTCAGGGATTGTGCAAATATCATTTAAAATATCACACACAAGTTTTGACAGTATTTTATTAGGTGTTTGTACATAATCCTTAAATTCAATATATGACATTGAACCAGCATCATTGTAAATCTTATCATCATATAAAAAACACCTGTATTTGGATCATTTAAAAATTCTTTCAATGCATCATTATTATTTTTTTTTAAATTTATCATGTAGTGATGGTATTTTAGAAAATTTTTCAAATCATCATCATTGAACTGGTGTTGTACATCAGGGTAGGACTTTTGAACAGAATTTAATTTTACTTGTATATCGTCATTAATCGTTGAACTTTGTTGTGTAGTATCGTTTTTTACATAATTGTTCACTGATTGATTGTAGTATTCTGTTAAACGATTGTAATTTTCCAAAGAAATAAGCACCATTTCAACTGTCGCCATTATAGAATACTGTGTAAAATAAATTTAATCATGCATTATACATACTCTTTCATAATGCGTAATAGACAATTGAAAAATTTAAGGCCATTTGGAATTTTTAGTATTGAAATTTTTCGAACACTTGATTTTTTTAGTAGTGTGGTCTTTGCGTATTGATGAAGATTTGAAAATGTTTTTCGTTCATTTCCTAGTGGAATGATTCCATGTTGGATATTGTAGACAATACTGCATATTACATTTAGAATTTCTTTGTCTTCTAGCAAAACTAACTAAGTTTTTCTGGAGCAGGTCGCTAGGAACTTGTAAATGGTGGGTTCTTTGATTAAATCCATAGAATTTTTGCACTCCTTCAAGATTTGTAGATAGATATAATTTGTCTGGGATGTCTTGAGCTTTTTTATATGTGGTAGCAAATTCACGCACAATAGTCATCTGAGCTCCTAGAGATTTCACCTCTACTGAGTTGAATAGAAACATTCCAGAAGCATTCTTTGAATTAAAGTTGCATATTGTCCTTTTGAAAATATAGAATGTGTAAGTAATACAACACCACAATTTAAGTGTTTTCCAACTATAACTAAATTAGCAAAAGTTTGTGAATTCAAACATTCCTCACCAAAATCATCAAAAATAATTAGATTGTTTTAATGCAATGTTCAGATATAACATTTTTCGAGTATTCATTGAAAAATTCAACCTGATTCATTTTTGTATTTAATTTATAATAAACATCACTTTGGAAATGACGATAAAATACAATGAACTTTGAGAACTTGTTAAAATAATTACAATCAATCAATTTTCCCAACAAATGTGTTTTTCCAGAGTTTGATAGGCCACTGAATATTAAAAAGACTTGACTAGCTTGCAAAGGAACAACATTAAACATTGATGACATATTCTCTTAACAATGAATCTCTTTATGATTCAGAATATATATATATATATATATATATTATATATATATATATAATCTTAATTTCAGAAATGTAAAAAACCATGTCAATTAATGTATACTATCATGACACCTGACACCTATTATCTATGCAATATATTTGAAGATTGTTTTTATCCAATATTCATTCATTTTCCATAAACTCTAAAAAAATCTTAACAATGACTGTTTTGCAAATTCTTTCATGTATTATTAAACATAACCAACTTCATTTTGTGAAAAGGTAACAACAAATCACCAAAAGGAATATTAAATATTCCCAAAAGCAAGTAATTTTTTTTTCAAGAACAAAAAAACATTAAAAGGAAATTTATTTTTAAAATGTGTTACATGTAAATAAACACACTAGTTGGTGGAGGTGATAAGAAAATTTATATTTAATTTGATAGTAATACAATTATTATCATCATTACAATATATGTACACTGCCAAACGTAAAAAGTGGCCAATTGTAGAATTGTGTCAATACAGTTATTGCTGGTTTTCAGAGTAACTAACAACTTTTCAGGGTATATGCAATGGTTAAAGTATGGCAGACTTCTAATTCTCTCTAACTAATTGAGTATGTAGTTAATTAACTAAATTAATCTGCATTTTTTTTGTTAAATGCTTAACTATCCACAGTGTATTTAGATTGAGAGTAGTAGATGGAAGACAGGGGTGAAACCCATAGTGGTACTATTGAATAGCCCATTGTGAGGCTGCTCCAGAATTTCTTTAAATGTATTTGGGGACCACTGTATGATTACTCTAGTGCTTGAACGTTTAGCTTTCCATAAAACTATTAAATAATCTGACAATAAGTAACAAAGTAAATCCAAATAAACTCATTCATCAACCATTCTAACATTTGTTACATATTTATAGCACATTTCAGTAAATACTCAAATACTCAACTAGTAGCTGTTGATCAAAGCTTGTTTACAATTTTCCCTTGCTTTACAGTTCTGCTTTTAATTATGCATCATCAGCATTAATTAGTGTACACTGTTGGTCATCTTGTTTTTTGCCAAATACTGTAAAGTTAACTTAAATATAAAACTGCATAAAGAAATTTACAAATCAAATAATCAATCATAAACATGTGCTTAGAATTTAATCATTATTACATTTTAGTCTTAGTTCCTTCCATCTTTTCTCTCACTTTGACCACGCATGGTTATTATATGGATTATGCCACACAATCACAAAAACTCTATGTTTAACAATTTTACAGATATTTTAAAACAACTATTTGCAATTTTAGAGATGACAACTAACATATTTCTCAAATGCAGCCTTGATAGCATTTTACAGAATTTTTCAGCAATCAAACACAAGATGTGTGTTTTGCAAAATAATGATAAGCTTGTGAATTATGAGGATATATCACTCCCAAACAACAAAGTGTTGCATGTTCAGTTTCAACCTTCACAAGGACAGTGCACTTGTGACACATGTTTTGGATTGTGTAGAATCATGCCAACTCGCCATGATGGCCATACTTAGAGAAAACTGTTACTTTTCTTAGGTTAAACATAACGCGAGGTTGACATTTTCCAATTTCTCTCCTCTACTATAAATGCGTGGTTCATTAACATATTTAATATACCAGAGCCTTTGTAGCTACTTAGTTAACCAAACTTATTTAGATCAAGCAGAGAGATTAGAGAACAGGATCGACGCTCAAATAGAAGCAGCGCACTCTCAGGAACACACTCGCCAGCTGCATCTTACCAATGTGACTGCCAACGGAGTAAAGAGAACAATAATAGAATGGTGATGTGCATCGTGAACTCAGTGTAACGGTGATTGCAACTACCTAACAATTTAGTGCATTGATTGTTTTTGTTATTACGAGCTAATGCAATAAACGAAATGTCGCAACCATTCTGCTGTGATAGCTTATTATGAGGCCCTACATTTAATAACCCTACATATAGATAAATAAATAACAGCCCTTTGTACATGTAAACAATCAATGCCGTCAGCAAGAAATAAGAAATATAAGTCGGCCAAAGGTCTCCCTTACAGAACATTGAGCAACATGTAACAACTATTAAAGTAATCATATGTAATAATCTATAAAGATACAATCGTAATAGATATTCCAGTATGACTATTGATAAATCATCCATCGTCATGCAACGTCGTAGAGGTGGTGACAAATAACTTAAGTTTAGTAGTAAGATAATTAACATGTAAGACTCGTAGGTCGCGATAACACTATCTGACAAGCAATGACATTCAGGAAAGCTATAACGGCAAAAACTCCTATACCTATTCGTAACCTTAGAGTACAACGTAAACTGGAGGTGGGAGACCACCATACAATTACCCTAGTTTGTATACGTTTAGCTTTCCATTTAAATATACAAAATGACCTGACAATAGAAAACTAATCCAAAGTAGATTTGCTCATCAATTATTACATCCAATGCATTATATTTATAGCACTTTTTGATAAACAATTAAACACTCGACAAGTACCTGCTATTCTTTCTTGTTGACAGTTTTCCCTCGCTTTAATATTTCTGTTAATTTTACGCAACGTCAGCTTTAATTTGACTATGCTGTTTGACCATCTTTTGTTTTGTCAAATACCGTCGAGTATAATTTTAAGTATTAACTGCACAAAACATTTTACAAACTGAATAATCAATCCTATCATGATTTACAATTAATCATTATAATCAATAATAATTTTAGTCTTTGTTTCTTCATTCTTTTCCTCTCATCCTGACCAATCATGATAGTCTTGATAGATTATGTCACACTCCCCCTCCAGCATAGCTAATTAAGGATGACCACTCTCTCTCCGTGTACCATCTCAGCCGCCTTCTTTATTATCTCACCAGCTTCTTTCATGTCCCACGTAACGTTTTCATACGCCTCATCTTTGGTAATCTTCAGCACTACGTCTTTCTCTGTTGTTAGCATTTTCTTGTGTCTGAGGAACGATGGGTTCTTTAACGATTTAGCTATTGTACACATACTGCGCAGTTCATTTAATTTCTCATTGAATATATCGTAATGTTTTCTATAGAGTTTCATACCCTTTATGGCTATCATCAATGTCATAATTGCATCTATCCTACTGGTGTGCGCCAAATCTGGATGTATCGTTGTGTTCGGGTAGAAAAATTCGTACGTTGATCGTAACGATTTCGAGATTGACGCCTCGTCGTAAAATGCACTTATATTCTCCATCACTTCTTCTTCGGTGATATCTTCGGGATCGTTCTTACCTAATCTTATCATAGTGATAATTTCAACTCTTCTCATCACGTCATAATAGCGGTATTGTGAACTCCACAGTTCTCCCCACACAATATCGTTGATCCCTGAAAATAGTATCACAGTTTGCGTGGATCGTTTCTCGATTTCCGCTCGAACTTTCTTGATTTGTCTACATATCGACTCTCCTTCTTTGTATAAGTCATAGGGTGTAACTTGCCCTTCTATAAAGATTCTTTCTTTATTGTCATTCTTCAACAAGATCTCTTTTGACTTCTTGTAGCGTTCATCATTGACAATTTTTTCTGCTGCTTGTCTGTTATTGACATAAGTATTTTCCTCATGCCACATTGCTTTAATGGCTTTCTTATCTTTCAATCGCCACGTTGGTAGCAGCATCGGTATGAAGATTGTCGGTGGTGGCGTACATTTCAATATTGTTGTCATTGTTTTCTCTTCTATAGCCTCGTATGTACCTTGCATTTCTGCTGTTGTGGCCATACCAAAGGTCGCCGGATAATTATTCTTAGACTTCTTAATATTTTCCCAGAAAATATCTGTTAGACCATTTTTCATTAAACTCTGGACAACCTCAGGTTTTATTATTATCTTTGACGTAATACATTCTATGTCTACTGCGATCTGGTTTTGAGGTTGTAACAGTTCGTCGATTTCTTGCCTAGTAAATGCTTCGGTACACAGAACTTTAATTAATGATTTGGTCTCTCTTTCGTACACTTCTCCAAATATTCTCTGTACAATATTGTTTGTTCTTTCTCTTCGTACTGTGATCTCTACTAGTAATCTTTCATCGTCCGTATCCACCCATGATAGTTCGCTAGGCTCTTGTTCACCCCATTTCTCTATATTAACTTTATCGATTACTCTCTGCGTGTTTGGAGTCAACGCTATGTCGGTAGATTGTAAGAGTTTTTCTTCCAATAGCATCTCTTCTTTACTCTTACTGACCATTTCAATGATCTCAATGGGGCAATTTTTTCCTTCCTTTCGCATGGTTTCTGAGCGCTTGATGATTTTAGTATAAGCACACTGAGGGTAGTCTTTCAGATATTTTCTTATCTCCTTTGTGATTACCTCATGGATTTTCTTTTCTTCCACCACTTTTATCATGTTTAGCGTTTCTGCATGCTCTCTTCTGATCAAGTTACGAGTTGTTAACCACGGTTGACTTTTCAATGCTCTTAATTTCGTGTTAGAAGTCGCACCCCACATATATTTCTTTGTTTCATCCGTTAAAATTTCGATTTCACTAGGACAGATCCCTGTTTTATTTGCCAATTCGATTATGCTTGGTCTTCCCAATGTGTGTTGTTGTACCAGCAATCTTGTAAAGTGTTTTTCAAATCTTTGCTGTACTTTTTTCGTGGGAGACAACGGTAAAATTTCTACGCTCTGCAAAAACCATTGTTTAATATTTGTAGGAATCGGTGCCACAGCTATCTCAAATCTTTTCTGTCGAGCTATTTGTCTGCGCTCCTTTCTCATCATTGGCAGTACCAACTTCTCGTTATACGTTAACGCAATTGCTAGTACCCAAATAGCTGTTCTTGCTCGAATCTCTGGAGCATTAATTTCTTCGAACATCTGTGTTTTGAAGTTTCTTTTGGCCTCCATCTCATATGCTCTTCTGATTTCATATAATGTAGCCTCTGTACTTTTGTGATACTTCTTTGTTGGCGCTCTTATATCTATCGATGGCCACTCTTCATGCGTAGGCTTTTCCGCTTTAATTTCCGCCCATACTGTCGCTATCTTCTCCAAATGCTCAGGTGTTTGGTTCATACTGCATTTCAGAAACAAATTTCCAGTTTCTTCTAGATTGTCCGTTATTCCTAACAATTCCATCGTGCGTGTTTGATAATACATATCAATTGCGATTTTGGGTTCTACCATGATTCTCTCCGCTGGTGCTATTTCGTTAATTTGTAAGTCCAGTTTGATGAGTTCAGATATTTTTCTTGTACCGCTATCCAGAGTAAACAAGTTATCTAGTTTTATTTCCAAATCTTTTATGCAGTTCGGCAAGTCCTCCGATTTCTGTGTTACAACTATTATCACCCTCGTTTTGTACGTTTTAGCTACCTTCAGTGTTTCTTCAATATTATTTTGGAGTTTTCTTGACGCTACTTCATTGTCTTTTGTAAAATACACTATCGTAAGATGGTTCTTGTCGAGGTTTACCTGCTCACATTCGTTTATAATCTTGTTTTTGTTTCTGGTTAGTTTCTGTACATCCTTCATCGTAAACTGTTCATCGAACGTAATATGGACTGTACTTTTGAAATATGGCCTGTTAAACTGTTCTTTCATATCTTCTTTGTATGCTATTATCGTATTGCATGTTGGACGATTTTTCTTATCTATGACTATTGGAATCGCGTAGGTTTCGTTTTCTTTGGTGGAAGTACTGTTTCGTATTAATCTTTTCGTTTCTGGCGACAGATTATCGTAGGAGTTATATCTCATTTTTCTGTTCGCTATGAAATAGGGATGTATTCTATCTCGTCCTATTTTCGTCATGCGACTTTCCCTTTCTTCAGATCGTGATGATTTCGTTGTTGTTGATGTCTGTTTATATGAAAAAATTCCTGAGCTCGTGGTAGTGGGGATTGAACTGGTTGACGGTATCTGTGAGGTATCCATATCAGAGTCATCACTTATTGGTTGTATGTCCCAATCCATAGCTACTGGAGTTCCTTCCTCGCCGCCCTTTAGTTGGCTTTGAGTACTCGTGGTTGCTGTTTCCTCGCCGCCCTTTAATTGGCTTTGAGTACTTATTGATGATATTTCCTCTTTGCCCTTTAATTGGCATCGAGTACTATCAGATGTCAAAGGGGAGTGTGCATAATTTGGTGTTGCCAACCTCACGCCCTTTAATTGGCGATCAGTATCTTGTCGATGGCCCTCATTTACCCGCCTGCCCGTTATTTGACATTTGGTAGAGGGTGATTTTTCCTTGATCGTCTCCATCCTCATACCCTTTAATCGGTAATCAGATTGAGGAGACCTCCTCCTTATTCTTCTTCTTTTGTTGGTAGGTGTCATCTGCTCCGTCGTCATACCCTTTAATTGGTAATCGGACTGTGGAGCTCTCCTTCTCACTCTTCTTCTTCTATTAGTGGGTGGTGAGTTCTCCATCGTCATGCCCTTTATTTGGCAATCGGATTGCGGAGATTTAATTTTGCTAGTGGAGCTTGCTGATGTTCCCTCTGTCCTCACGTCCTTTAATTGACGATCGGTCTGCGGGGTCCTCCTTCTTCTCACTCTCCTCGATTTCATCGGTGATCGTTCCGTTCGTTTCATCTTTCCTAAATTCAGTTACTAAATTAATATCCCATATCTCTGGGTCATATTTCATTTTATTTTTCACTGCCCTCTGGGGCATTATTCTTCTTTCAATTTCCGATTCATCTTTTTCGGGTCTATATTCATCTTCAAACTCTTCTTCATGAACGCTATCGAGATCGTTCATTTCCGTATATGTACCATCATCAACCTGTACAAATTTAAATTCTGCATTTCTGTCAAGGGTTACTTGTTCTATATTTACCGTTGCTCGTTTTAAGTTTTGGAAGTGTAATATTCGTCCGTCATTCAATTTATAATTATTATTGGGTAGTGTGTGTGTTACAGTGAATGGCCCTGACCACTGTGTTTTAAGTTTCCTTACTTGATTCACGTCTTGTGTCCTCATTAGAGTGTACGCGTAAACCTTATCCCCTACCCTGTGTGGTTCACCATATATCTTTTTGTTGAAGTTTCTTTCTTGTCGTATCGCCGATTTCTTTATATTATGGCACATCGCTTCGTGGATTCCAGTTATTTGATCTTTTAATTTTCTTATATACTCGTGATCTGGCTTTTCAGAATATGCATGGTATTGCATTGATACCAGCGTTGCCGCTTCTCTTCCGTACATAGCTTTATATGGAGTTATTCCCGTCGTGGAGTGTACCGACGTATTATAGAAATATTCAACTATTTCCAATACTTCCCTCCAATCTCTTCCTCCAACTCTTGACGTTAATACTCTTATTAGTTTTATCATTGTTCTATTCAATCTCTCTACTGCTCCATTAGCTTGTGGGTGGTATGCAGTCGTTTTTTCTGTTAATATTTCCATCAGTTTAGTCATTTCTTCAAACAATTTACTTTCGAATTGAACACCCCTATCGGATACTATCGTTTGCATTGGTCCGAATTTCAAAATCCATTCTTTCATAATTTTATCTGCTACTACTTTCGCGGTTGTTGAGTCTAACGGTATCATTCGAGCATATTTTGTGAAATTGTCTACTAAAACCAATATATACTGGTACCCTTCATCATCTTGCGACAATTTTTCCAAATCTACATGAACAATTTCGTTAGGTGCTGTTGCCATGATTTTCTCCAGCGGTGCAGTCTGTATCGGGAAATGACTCTTATTATTTATCAGACATGTATTACATTTGTTAATCACGTCTTCCACTGTTCTTCTAATACTCGTTGTTATAAAGCAAGCATTAAATGTATTTTCTGTTTGTATTATCCCTAGATGCCCGTTTTCGTGTATCTTTCGAACTAATTCTCTCTTGTAGTATAAAGGAATCGCTATTCTTAACGTCTTTCCTTCTATATACAAAAGTCCATTGTTGTTTATTTTCCACTTGTATCTTTGGAAGTAACTTTTAGCTTCTTTTCCTAACAACCATTCGTCATTGTTCACTTTATCTCTAATGTCTCTTAGTATCACATCGGTCTTCTGTTTTTCAATAATATCCTTTTTGGATATTTCTTCCTTGACTATGATCGGCATTATGGCGTTCCCTTTTTTATCAGTATTAATTTCAGGTAATTTGGTGTATTCATTATGTGATATAAACTGAAATTTCTTCTTCTCACCATCTACTTTTTCCATATCTCTTTGATATTCTGGTAACGCCGTCCAGAAATCTGCATTTTTATGTAATGTTCCTTTTCGATGTTCTATGTTGAATTTGAATTCATTTAAATATTCAATCCATCGTGATACAATTGACGACTTATCTCCTGAAAACTTTTTAAGCCATGCCAGCCCACTGTTATCAGTTCTCACTTTAAACGTTTGTCCTGTTAGAAAATAGCGAAATTTTTTGATACTTTCCACCAGTGCTAACATTTCTAGTTTCGTTGAGCCGTAATTTTCCTCACTCTGTTTTAATTTTCGACTGAAAAACTGTATAGGCACCTCTTTGCCATCTTTAATTTGTCCCAAACAGGCCCCTATAGCAACATTGCTTGCATCACAGTCTAGAATAAACTCTTTATCGTAGTCTGGTGTGTTTAACGATGGCATTTTACTTAATTCATCTTTTATATTATATAGTTGCTCCTCTTCTTTCCATGTCCATTCGAACACCTTGTTCTTCTTCAGCAACTCTGTCATTCTACTAGTTTTGTGAGCCACATTAGATATAAAAGAACCGTAATAGTTAATAAAGCCCATTATTCTTTGTAAATCCTTTTTAGTCTTTGGACTACTAATATTTTGAATCATTTCTCTGGCATTGTTCTTCATCCGTATCTCACCTTTTCGTATTTGCCTTCCTAGAAATACGACTTGTTCTTTCAGGATCTCACATTTCTTACCATTTACTCGTAACCCTGCTTTGTACAAAATTTTTAGCGTTCTGTCCAATTTTTCAAGATGCTCTTCAATTGTATCGCTCGCTATTAGTATGTCATCAATGTATGCGCTTATTCCTTTCTCCACTTGTCTATTATTCTGTTTCAATACCTTTGTAACATATCTCTGGAATGTCGCTGGTGCGTTACACAGCCCGAAGGCCATATACATCCATTCGTATAATCCATACGGTGTTATAAATGCTGTCTTTTCAATGTCCGAAGGTTCCATCGGCACTTGCCAGTACGCTTTGCAAAGGTCTATGCATGTATAATACTTATTTTTACTGGCTTCATATATAATATCTTCTATTCTCGGGAGTGGGTAGGCATCTTTCTTTGTTATGTCGTTCAGTTTCCGAAAATCTATGCAGAGTCTATATTTCTCTCCTTGTTTGACAAATACCGTGGGCGCTGCATAAGGACTTTCACTCGGCCTGATTATTTTATTGTCAATTAATTCATTCAATATTGTGTTGTAATGTTCTTTTAGGTGTTCAGGAACCCTTCTGCATGGCAATCTTATTGCTTCCTCCGTCGTGGTTATTATTTTATGCGTCTCACCAACCGCTTTCCCCACACTAATTTCTCCATAGTTAAATATTCTAGCATGTCTTTTCAGTATTACTACCAGTTGTTTCCTTTCTTCCACACTTAAGTGTTGATAGTCTTCTTCTTTTATCTCGGGTATTTGGTATTCTTCAGTTTCTTCTTGTATTATATTAATCG
Organism: Hofstenia miamia; assembly: GCA_900660155.1. Classification (NCBI taxonomy): domain Eukaryota; kingdom Metazoa; phylum Xenacoelomorpha; order Acoela; family Hofsteniidae; genus Hofstenia; species Hofstenia miamia. The sequence goes on along the minus strand of CABFPE010000334.1, from coordinate 809,558 downwards.
CCTTATTCACTATTGTTTTCTCAGTTTTTACTCTTTTTCCTTTTAACCTTAACGTATCCCTCTTCACATTGACTACATGACTAGTCGCATTCAACATCGGTATCACTCCTTTGCCGTTTTTCACCACACACAAGCTTGATGGTATAGAGATTTTCTTGGTATTTATGCCTTTCTGGTCATATATCATAACCTCAGCCATCTCACAATTTTCCGCCTCTATCTGGCACATCTTCCAGTTGTTAGGTAAAATCTTTACGTCCTCTGTTAATCGAAATTCGATCATTTGTGCTCCCTGATCTTCTTCGCAGGTTGTTATTACTTCTTCTTGTACCGATATAGTTTTATTGGTATAGTCAATGATGCACTTGTTATCCGTTAAAAAATCGTTTCCCAATATAACTTCGTAAGGAAGCGCATTTTTCTCTGTGTCTATCACTATAAATGTTTGCAGAAACGTTGTGTTAGCTATTCGTATTGGTACTTCCGATAACTTCCCTTTGGTATCAATGTAGTTTCCTGAAGCATTAAGTAGTCTGCTTTTCTCGTTTTCCAATTTTCTGTGATCAATCCCTATCCTTGCCGCGCACTCATCAGTGATGATCGATATCACCGCTCCCGTATCTATGGTTGCTTTAACCAGCACTCCATTGATTGCAATCGTAATTGTATTAGTCTTTATTAAGTCCGTCACAATTAACATGGGCGCACGTTTTTCTGGAGGCGGCGCTCCCTTTAGTTTAAAAGATCCTCTTTCTTTTCCTCTGTTTGTTCCATTTCATCTTCTTCTTCTAACAAGTCTTCATCTTCAAAGTACGCCTCCTCTTCTTCAATAAAATTAATTTGTCTTTTACAATATTTCTTTGTGTGGCCTTTTTTTCCACACGCCTGGCATTTTAAATCCTTCCTGTTTATTTGTTTCACTGTACCGTCTTTCAATTTTATTTTAATAATTTCATCCTTTAATTTCTCATCTTCATCTTTTTTAAATTTACTTGTTCCACTTACTATCGTCGGTGTCACTCTCACTGTTGACGATTTCTCATTAATTCGAGCATTATTCTCCATCATAACCTGTATCCCTAGACCCTTCCTTATCATCCTCTCCAAGGAGTCATCTGCGTCGCACTTAATTTCGAATTGTTGGCGGATCGGCTCTGGTAGCCCTTTACATATGTGGGAGAACAGGTCATATTTGGAATACGTACTTTCTCTCGAACTAAGTTTTAACAGTCTTTCAACTTGTGACATATAATTGCGTAAGTCTTCCCGTTTGTTCATTCTTAAACTATCTAGCAACATTCGATATTGGCTTTTGAAGCTCTCGTCATCGTAATATCGTTGGTATTCTCCAATCAATTTTTTATACTCCGATTTCGTTTCCAAATCCAGTACTAAATAGTGCTGGTACGCCGCTCCTCCCAGATACAGAGGGAATCGTGCTGCTGCCTGTTTCTGAATGACTTTTCTTTCCTTCATGCTCATCTCGAACATTTGGATCCACTCCTTAAATGTTGGAGAATAACTGTCCACCCTCCCCGTAAATTTTGGGAGTATTGCTTTACACGCTGGTGTCTCGCTATCCTCTTCTTCTGATAATATTGTTTCCTCATATACTGGCTTTATGTCTGTTGTACTTCTGCACTTATCCTTCACTTGTTTCGTAATGTTAACAACTAACTTTTCAACAAATTCATCCTCCGTCTGGCAATTTTTATACATTTCGGATTGTCCAGCATCCTCTATTGGTACGCTTTCATTTAATTTTTCGCTTTCTTGCATTATCGTGTTTTTAATAATCTTCATACTGTCTTTCTTTTTCTCTTCTGTTTCCTCATTCGTTAGTGTCGTCAGACGAATTTTGTCTTCTAGCTCATCTATTCGTAGCTGCTTTAAGATATTGTCCTCCTTCAAGTTCACATTTTCCTCATGCATCTGAGTGATCATTTGCTTTAAATTTTCGCTCTGCATTTGTATTTCTTTATTTGCTTCTGTTAGTTTCTCAATTTGGTTTTGGAAGACATTCCTCTGCTCCGTTAATCTAGAGCTAGTATCTTGCGTAATTTCTTCAATTCTTTTATCTTTCTCGGCATTCGCTAGTTCTATCTCAAACATCCTTTGAGTTAAATTTTCTATTTGTACCATTAACTCGTGTCTCTCGTTCCTATTTTCTTCTATTATTCTTCGTAATTCCATTATTGACAGTGTTGCTTCTTCATCCTCTTGCTGCAGTACTGTCTCTGTTGGGGAAGTTTGACTTTCAGGGGATGTATTAACAATCTGTGGGGTTGTCTGGTTTTGGGGTGTCTTCTGCGTTTTGGCTCTAGTCCTTTGTTTTTTCCTTGAATTCACCATTCTCATAAGTACTAGAGGCAATTGCATAATGGTATCCTTCACCAGTACCATGTACTCACAGTTACTATAGCTCACCATCTTTTTGCTTGTTTCACTTCTTTATTTTGAGTGAGAAGAAACAACTATCTTAACCCACTCATAGTTTCGTAATAGACTTTTGTTCTTAACTTTTCGTCCAAGTTCACTACTCAGTACACCATCTGTTTCTCTCCTTGTGCACGCTCTTTTAAGCGCCTGTCACGGTCGCCATGTAGAATCATGCCAACTCACCGTGATGGCCGTACTTAGAGAAAACTGTTACTTTTCTTAGGTTAAACATAACGCGAGGTTGACATTTTCCAATTTCTCTCCTCTACTATAAATGCGTGGTTCATTAACATATTTAATATACCAGAGCCTTTGTAGCTACTTAGTTAACCAAACTTATTTAGATCAAGCAGAGAGATTAGAGAACAGGATCGACGCTCAAATAGAAGCAGCGCACTCTCAGGAACACACTCGCCAGCTGCATCTTACCAATGTGACTGCCAACGGAGTAAAGAGAACAATAATAGAATGGTGATGTGCATCGTGAACTCAGTGTAACGGTGATTGCAACTACCTAACAATTTAGTGCATTGATTGTTTTTGTTATTACGAGCTAATGCAATAAACGAAATGTCGCAACCATTCTGCTGTGATAGCTTATTATGAGGCCCTACATTTAATAACCCTACATATAGATAAATAAATAACAGCCCTTTGTACATGTAAACAATCAATGCCGTCAGCAAGAAATAAGAAATATAAGTCGGCCAAAGGTCTCCCTTACAGAACATTGAGCAACATGTAACAACTATTAAAGTAATCATATGTAATAATCTATAAAGATACAATCGTAATAGATATTCCAGTATGACTATTGATAAATCATCCATCGTCATGCAACGTCGTAGAGGTGGTGACAAATAACTTAAGTTTAGTAGTAAGATAATTAACATGTAAGACTCGTAGGTCGCGATAACACTATCTGACAAGCAATGACATTCAGGAAAGCTATAACGGCAAAAACTCCTATACCTATTCGTAACCTTAGAGTACAACGTAAACTGGAGGTGGGAGACCACCATACAATTACCCTAGTTTGTATACGTTTAGCTTTCCATTTAAATATACAAAATGACCTGACAATAGAAAACTAATCCAAAGTAGATTTGCTCATCAATTATTACATCCAATGCATTATATTTATAGCACTTTTTGATAAACAATTAAACACTCGACAAGTACCTGCTATTCTTTCTTGTTGACAGTTTTCCCTCGCTTTAATATTTCTGTTAATTTTACGCAACGTCAGCTTTAATTTGACTATGCTGTTTGACCATCTTTTGTTTTGTCAAATACCGTCGAGTATAATTTTAAGTATTAACTGCACAAAACATTTTACAAACTGAATAATCAATCCTATCATGATTTACAATTAATCATTATAATCAATAATAATTTTAGTCTTTGTTTCTTCATTCTTTTCCTCTCATCCTGACCAATCATGATAGTCTTGATAGATTATGTCATAATTGACTCCACATATAGATGTAGATAGCTCAAACTTAAAGTTGTGTGGAGAGAATATTCCTCATACATTTGCCACAACACACATTTTAAAAAAAAACATCAATAAACTCTATGTGGATGGTTTCCCAATAGACATTGCAATCCAGAAAATTTTCATGCTTATTGATGGAGAAATCAAAGACAATAGATTTAATATTTTTCTTGATCATGGACATTCATTAGAGTATTGTATATTAACCGGTGAATAAATGTACATAGTTATCTTATCCCTAATTATATTATTATACATAGCATGTATCCATTATCTAATATTACACTTATTTAACTTAGTGATGAGATGTATCTGTAGAAATCTACCATTAATGAAATATGTACAAATCATTTCTACATTGTCATTGTTTAATAAATATTATGATTAAATTTAATAACCTAGTGATTATCAATCATCCTTCCCTCATGCTAAATTTGAATTTCAATTGCATGTTAAATTAATAGCTAGGTAAAACATTGGCATTTTTCAGTTTAGAGAATTTTATAGACTTTTACCTATTTACAAAGAAGATGTAGGAGTTTACATTTTTTATTTTAAAACTCATGTTTATGAAAAGTAATAATTTATCAAGCATATTAACTAGTACATGTAGAAACAGAGTGAAAGCAAAACTATGCATTTTCTATTTACTAAACTGTAATAATATACATTTTGCAATAGCACTAGTCCCAATCCTCATTTCATAACTGTGAAAAAGTTTTTTATTGATCAAAACTTTGTAATTTTGACCCAATGCACTGACATAGCATTTAGACTGTTTGCTGAACTTAATATTCAAGGATTCTCTTGGTTGTCCACTAAACCAGTACCCTGATATTGAACATTACTGTCTAACTATGTATCCTGGATTCCATGTGTATGAAGGTGATCAAAAAACTAAGTGGCAGGGGATATCACCAGTTTGTGGTGCTTATTGTATTTTTTGTGCTTTTTTATTTTTCAAGAATATACCAAAATATTTGTATTTACTGATTTACCATTTGTTAATGACTTTTTGTTTAGTGATAGACTTAATAAATTAATGTATTCATAGTCAGTTTGCTCATTTTATATGTACAAAATGTTTTGTATAAATAGCATAATCAAGTCTACTTTCTGACAACAATCAAAGTAATAACTCAATACATAGTTTTACTATGCATTTGGAAAGACCAATCTATAATGCTTCTCATGTGGCTTTACTAAATATCACCTCTCCCATAGGATTCAATAATATACACATTAATCATGGAGTTTTATTGGTGCAAATGGAAATAATTGTGATATTTATGTGAAGGGCACTCACTTTTTCACCAAATTTGCCAATGATTACAACAGTACCAAAATTGGATTTTGAAATCATCAGTGGAAGAGTAGTCATAAAAGATAAAACATCTTATGAATTTCAATTTAATCAGGTAGATAAAATTTTGGGTTTTGATTTTCACTATCAAATAATCAATGGTTTGAACAATGCTAAATATTGTTTTGATATATTAAATGGACTGCATAATATTTTAATTTATACTGATATAGTTACTTGTCAATATTATCAGAGTGGTAGCATCTAATTATTGGATCAAATACCCTTATTCACAGTATATATTGTAAATGATCAGCCATTCATCAATTATGAAAAGCCTCATATAATTTATAAACCAACTTCAAAGTCATTTATTGATAGAATTACAATTAGCTTCCATACATCAAATGGTGAGTTCATTCCTTTCAATGATACTAGCAGTATTTATTTATTTTACTCTTAATATCAAAAACACCAATGAAATTTAAGTATAAACAATTTTTGAAATGTAAAATAAAATAAGTTATTAGTTATTTTTAAATTTTTTGTGTTAATAACCAATTTACAATAGTAATAATCGAACTTGTGACAAACTTCTAGTTTATATGATTTGAAAATGTTTTATATTGTTAAATTGATTTCATGTTTGTTAGATATGAATCTTTACAATTGGATACATTTTTGACATTTGAACAATAGATAACAAATTACACATTGTCTGTAGAAAGATTCAACTTTGTACACAGAGTGGTATAAGGGAATTTTACATGGCTCTACTATGCTTACACTTTGTTACATTTGACAGTTGAACAATAGCCATAGATAAACTATGTTGACATAACTAAAACATGCAACTTTATACATAAGAATATGCATACCTCGCATAATGGAATTTCACATTGATGAAAGACAACTACTCTGAAAGATTTCAAACTTTTTAATAAGCTATTTTTATAATTTAATCTAAGATTTTGTTTTGATTCTTAACACTTTTTGCAATATTATCTCTAGTTTGTTTTACAGATATTTCTTTTAAAATGGAATCAATTTTATTCTAATAAATTGCTGCAAATTTGCAGTCCAATGTTAAATTAATTATATACTTTATCATAAATAGAAACATCAATTGTTTGTTAATACACATTTTTATTTGAATTTGTTTAAACCTTTAATTTGATTGTGAATGTCATCTCATTTATAATAACAACTTGTTTATTAACAATTAATTTAGATATGACAGAGATCCACCAATGGCCAAAGTGCACAATTACATCATATACATGCCTGCCAAGGTCAAAATGTCAAGTGTACCAAGGGGTCTTGGGCATACTACAGGCGCAATTGAAAAAATACCACAAAGTGATAGAGGTGGCATTAACAGAGATAAATAGAGTGTATGAGTTGAACATGAATAAAGATTTTAAGAATATGATATTGAAGGAGAGAAACGCACCAGAAATTAGATTCAGAACATCTGTGTGGCTAATAGCAATATTCACAACACAGGAAATAGACCTCTGATTACAAATATCAAGAGCATTGCAACACAGGCTTATCAAAACAAAAAAGTATGAAACTTTGATGTCCCCAATTAATGTAGAATCATGCCACTCCACTTTTCACACTTAATTCATAGTAACTTATTACTTTTCTTAGTTAACACAATAAGTAAGCTGGACAATCTCCTAATTCTCTCCTTCCAATTGAGTGTTGATTTGTTTAACTTAACTTAATACACATTAGCTTATCTAACTGCTTAACTAATGAAAACTCATTTAGGTAAAGACTGGTAGATGGAAGACAGGATTGACACCCAAAGGTTCGCCATATGGTTCCAGATACATTTTGATCAGCCACAACTACAGATTGTGCTTCATCTTTGCAGTGAAAACCATCAATGGAATTAGTGTGTGAATAGTGAACTCAGTGTGAGGGAACTTGTAACTACTTAAGAATTTAGTGCATTGATTGGTTTTGTTATTATGAATTTGTAAAGTAATTGAATACAGCAACCAGGATGCTTTAGCTTGTTATTGAGCATTTCATGTAATAGCCCTACAGATATAGTAATACATAATGTAATATCCTCTACCAGGCATTATCACTGTTTATCTATGGTTACTTTATAACATTAGCTGTGTTATTGCGGCCAAGGATTTACTTGTTGTTACTGCTTGACTAGCTCCTTCCATTAACTTAGTAACTTATGATTAACTATTCACTTTTTAGGTGATGAAGCCATGTGGTAACCTCTGAAAAGATCTCCTAGTGGGCATCTGCCTGAAGTGGATCTCCACATCCAGTTTCACCATACCATTCAATGTATGAGTATCACTTCTCAGCTCAATCAAGATAGCTTATGTGTACCCTACATTAGCTTGGTGCTTACTCAAGACATGACCCAACTCAACTTAAACTCTATTGTGTGAAAGTGTTGTTTCTATTTGCAACCAGAACTGTTACTATTTGTTCTTTAAATATTGCATGTAGCCATTGCTGAAATATATTGGCTTATTTAAATATATTCTGTTCAAACAACTTCCTCACCTACATTTATAATTTACTACATGTATGGTCACTTTATTGGTCAATTATGGGTCATTAATTTAGATCTAAAATAGCAATAAGATAATTCCTAGAGTTCAGTCATCCAACCATTTACTGACAGTTAAGTTATCTAATACATGTAGAAGTGAAATGCTAGTTGGCTAATCAAGAGAAAACCCCTACACCTAACCTATGAGCAATTTCATGGTCTGGCACAGAGAACCTTGAATCGTTCCCTGTGATGTGCCCACACCACTACTAAACACTGCTTGATTAGCTCAACATTGTATTAAATAATCAAACTGAAAATGAAAATCAAAATAAGAATTCTAAATAAAATTCTTTATCAAATTCCTACAATAAGTTTCAATCTATTTATAGTACTCCAAAAGAAGTACCTGTTGATTTGAATTTAAACTTCTGCCAAGATGGCAGCTAGAAAATAATGTAAGCATCATTTTGTAAAAGTATGTTTATCAACAGATACAAATATCACATTTTTTATTCTTGTTTGCATTTTACAATTAAATCTGAAATAATAACAATTGATCTACTTCTCCTTTTTGATCTTGTTCTCTTCTGTGACGTTTTGCAGCTTATTTCTGATTTCTTTGGATGATGCTACACGCCCCCTAAGCTTGCGTTATTTTCAGCACAGCTCGTTCTCTATGCACCAGAGTGTCTGCCTTTCAGATTATCATTTCCGCCTGCTGATTGGCCCACATTGTTTTCTCAAATTCTGTTTGTTTTGTCATTTTTACAACTGCTTCTCTTTCCATTGTTATGACGTTTGTGTATTTCAGGAAACATGCTTCTCAGATGGCTTCCACTATTGGTGTTATCTCTCTTAACTCATTTATCTTCTGTGAAAAGATCTCATAGTAATTATGATATAATTGTATCCCTTTAATGCTGATCATGAGTGTCATCTGTGCGTCGGCTCTGCTCATATGTGCTAAGTCTTCTCTGATTTGGTTGTCAGGATAGAAGAACATGAAAACTTTCCTTAAACTTTGAGTATTTGCCACATCTTTGTAGAAGAAACGGATGTTGTCTCTTACCTCTTGTTCTGTTATTGTGTAAGGATTGTTTTTATTTATTCTCATCATCGTGACTATTTTGACCCTCTTTGTAATGTTGTAGTAGCAGTATTTCTTTTCCAAAATATCTTTCCAGACTATATCATTTACTCTGGAGAATAACATTATGGCTGTTGGGTTCCACTCCTCAATTTCATGTCTGAAGATCTTGCAGTTGCACATTTATTTGTTTTCCATGTGTATAAAGTTGGTCTGGCATTATTGTGCCTTCAATGTAGACCCATTCTTTGTTATCATTTAGCAACATTATTGATTTTAATTTCTTTTATTCATTGCGTTCTATCATGGCTTTTGCTTTTCTCTTGGTATTTACATATGATCTGTACTCATGTAGGAATGTCTTCATGACCTTAACTTCCATTGGTAGTCTCCATTGTGGTAGGACCATTGCGATTGCAATGGTTTCTGGCAGTGTGCATATTAAGATTTTTCTTTTGATTTGTCTTTCTATGTGTAGGTATGAGCCTTCCATGGTTGCTGCTGTGGCCATACCTATAGTAGCAGGGTAATTCATTTTTGCTTCAGGAATTGTATCCCAGAATGCTTGTGTGAGTCCCCTAGGCTTAGCTTTTGTCATCTTTCCTCTTTTTTTTCTAAGTTTGATGTAATGCATTCACATCTATGGCTAGTTGGTTATATGGTTTTAGTAATTCTTCCAGTTCTGTATGAGTGAATGCTTCAGTGAACATAAGCTTCATTGTCGCCACAGTTTGTTGTTCTCCAATAATCTTTAAGTTCCTTTCTTTTATCTCTTTAGCCTCTTTTAAGATTTTTATTTCGACCAGGAAATGCTCATCATCCATATCTATCCACTCTATAGTTTTAGCAGGACTGATTTCTCCCCACTTCTCGATGTTTATTCTATCAATAGTTTGTTGCCTTTTGGGGGATAGTAGTAGTCTGGATGATGTTAATAGTTGCTCCTCCTCTAGCATCTCTGCTTTAGACTTGGTGACCATTTCACAGACTTCTACAGGTTCTGTAATGCCCCCTCTTTTCATCATCAGTGCTTTGAATTATCTTGGTGAATGTGCACTGCAGACTGTCTCATTTGTAGCATTCCATTTCATGATCTAGTATCTTCTGCACGTTTTTCTGTGCTAAAATTTTGCGGATTTTGGCTGTGCTTGCAAGTTTTCTCTTAATGATTTTCTTTGTAGTGAGCCATGCCTGATTTTGGAGTTGCTTCATCCATGTCTTGGATGTTGCTCCCTACATGTGCTTCTTCATTGGTTCGTCAAATATCATTATTTCACTGGGGCATATCCCAATCTTATTTGCGATGCTTACTACCAACATCTTCCCCAGCGGGTTTTCTTTCATTATTGTCCTACTTAGTATTTTTTCCATCATTTGCACCAGCTTCTCTGATCAATTCAGTGACTCCAGTTTCCCAGTGTGCCCTTTTAGTAGCCAGTTTTTGGTTTGTGTATTGATTACAATTTCGTATTTCTTTGATTTCTTTATTCTATGACGAGTGTGTTGTGAGATCAGGAGTTTTATTTCCACATCTTCTGTTGTAAATATTGCTAATATCCACACCGTAGTTCTATAGCATATTTCTGGTGCATTCTTTTCTTCAAATAGTAATTGTTTAAAATCTTTTTTCGTGTTCAACTCGTAGGCTCTGTTCACTTCTGTCAGTGCCATTTCTACAAATTTATGAAACTTTCATGATGTTGCATCAATTTTTATTTGGGGCCATCCTTTCTCTACTTTTTGTTGCAACTTCATGTTTTTCCATATCATTTGGATTTGTTGTAAGTGACCTTGTCGTTGTGTGAGGCTGCATTTTATATACAATGTGTTTGCATTTTCTATTCCTGCTATATCAGTTGTCATCTCTATCATTTTTGTCTGCCAGTAGAGATTGATTGCGATTCATGGGTCTACCATGATTCAGTAGATCTGTGCCCATTAATCTATTTGTAGGTCAAAGCATATTAGCTCTGGAACTGTTGTGGTTTTCACTGTTTCCTCCCATGGGAAGATGTTTTCTCCTGACCAGCATGCGTCCTCTAGCTGCTTGGGAATGTCTTCTTGTGTTATTATTGTTATGATTATGATTCTGACATTTTGCACTCTTGCAATCCTTGTTGTGTCATCCATTTTCTTTTCTAACGTTTTTGTATATTCTTTCTGTTTTAGTATATGTATGATTGTGAGGTTTTCTTCATCAATGTTTATCTCTGGTATTTCAGTGATCTTGTCCTTATAAGCCATTGTTGCTTGTGCTGTATCCAATGTAAATGCGTCATCGAATATGACATGCAATGTGCTCCTCATGTATTGCCTCTCTAGTGTTTCATTCATATCTTGAGGATAACTGATAATAACATTTACTTTTGGCCTGTTGTTGGCATCAAGCATGATTAGTAGGAATTTCCCTTCAACTCTCACAGCTTTTTGTATATGAAACTTCCATATGAGTAGTGGAAGTCTTGCCTGTTGGATTACTTTTCGTTCCACCATTGTTAGTTCGAACATTTGCAGCAACTCTCCTGTTGAATTTGGGTAGTGTCACTTTACATGGTATTGTGTCATTGGCTGTTAATTGTGTTAGGATCAAATGCTCGTATTTTGGCTTCTTATGATTTGTGATTATGTCTTCCCCTTGCAGTTGTGTGGTCACTGCTTTTGCAATTTCGTTTATTATCTTCTGTTTTTCGAGGTCAGAGTCCTCATCTGATTCTTTGTATGTTACCTCCTTTCGTGTTGGCATGGGTGGTGCCTGTAACTCACTCTCTTTTCTGGCATGGAATTTGATTTTGTGAATTTGCAAGTTATTTCTATTTTCTTCTTCCATTAGTTGTAGTAATCTCAGTTTATCTTTCAATTGTGTAACATCCTCCACCTGGCCTATTTGCACAGCATATTATCATTAGTAACTATCACTCAAGTAAGTGGCGGGTGAGGATTTACTGATTTAGTAAACTGCCAGACGTTTCCTCTTTAATAACTGGTTAGGTTAATTGAGTACTAATCATCATTGTTTAGGTGATGAAGCCGTGTGACATTTCCTTGTTGACTCATCTGTGGGCTACTGCCTGACGCTGATCTCCACAGCACAGTTCCACTCTTTCGTGAATGGTTGACCACTTCCACTGCACCATCTCAGCTCAGTGGGAATTAATTATGTGTATCCTACATTAGCTCAGTGCGTGTACTCATGTCTAGATGCAACTGACTTAAACTCAATGTTGTAAAGTGTTTGTTAGATTGATTAAGTAAAGCAACTGGGCATTGACACTAACTGAAGTTATTTAATATTAAAGTAGCCATTACCATAAAATTACTGGCTTTAGAAATTTAATTAATAAGTTGCAGTTCCCTACACCTACATTTAATAACAATACATGTAATGTCATTTATTTGGTTGATTATAGTCAAGTCTCCTACTATTAATAAAATATAAATATCCCTAGGGTTTGGATATCCAGCCATTTCAAGTGTCTATTAAATGGTAAATGTATAGATCGATAGTCAGACTAGGCAAGAATCGAAAAACTCCTATCCGTAACATAAGTGCTGTTTCATGACTGGAATAAGGATCCTTTGAATCACTCCCATGATGGAATCCAGCCACTACTTAACAAAACTTGCCTAGCTGAACATTTTATTAAGCATCAAACCAGATAAATGAAGAATGAAAATAAAATAAACCCTGAAGAATTTATTGTTCATCAAATTTCTCTTAAATTCTAAGCTATTTATTTAAAAAGTTTTAAGTACCTGCTGATTTTGAATTTTGAATTAATCTTCTGCCAATATGGCTGTTCTTACATAAGTGTAACTTTGCTTGTTACAATTTGTCAAATAATACTTAATCAGCTCCAGTATTTTTCTTAGAATGTACAATATTGTAACTTAGTTGCATTTACACAATGAATAAGATAATTAACTAAATTTTTACAATCATATTTCTGATCACTATTAATCATTCGACATTAATCTCTTGTTTGCAGCTTATTCCTTTTTGGGTGATGCTACACGCCCTCCTCAGCTTGCATTATGGACAGCACTGGTCGCTCCCCGTGCATGAGAGTGTCTGCTTTTCTTATAAGTGACCCTGCCTCAGAATCTTCCCATGTTATCATCACTTACTGAGATTGCTTCAACATTTTCAGTACTGCCTCTTGTTTGGTGGTAATGGTGTTTGCATATTTTAGAAATCAGGTTTCTCTGATATTCTCTGCTATAGGTGTCAACTCTCATAATTTGTTCATTTTTGGTGAGAAAATTTAAAAGTATTTCTCGTACAAGCAAATGCCTTTTATTGGTATTAGGAGTGTCATTTGCACATTGGCTTTACATGTGTGGGCTAAGTCTGCTCTCATCTGTGTGTTCAGGTAAAAGAAGGTAAAGACCTTTTGTAGGCTGCATGTGTTTGCTACATCTTTATAGAAAAAGCTGATGTTGTCCACTACTTCTTGCTCTGATATCTCACCAGGATCATTCTTTCCAATGTGCATTGTAGTGATGATCTCTACTCTTTTCGTTATGTCATACTAGCGATACTTTTGTTCCCACATATCTGTCCATACAATGACATTAACTCCCAAAAATAGCATGACTGCCCGTGAGTAGTATATATTGGGTCGTAGGAGGTGTCACTTTTTTCTGATTGGTCGAGAGGTAGGTAGAAGGAGGTTACACTTTTTTGTGATTGGTCGAGAGGGTTGGCCTTTGACCTGAGGTGTCGTGGATATTGGCGGGGGTGTTTTACTGACGTCATGGATGTACTTTTACTAGTTTTTGTGTTATTTATGTGGCCTAATTTAGTTTGCATTTTTTTTACTTTTTTAGTTTTAATTTCCCACATAATTACATTTTTTAATGTCCCACATTAACTTACTTTGCATTTTTTACTATCCCACATTAACTTACTTTGCATTTTTCCAAGTAAAAATAATTTGAATACTTCTTTAAAAAGTGGAATCGAAAAATATTTCCAAGTAAAAATAATTTACATAATTGTTTAAAAAGTGGAATCGAAAAATATTTCCAAGTAAAAATAAATATAAATAATAATATTTAATAAACTTACGTGGTAAAACCCACATACGTGTTGAAGACAAGACAAAACTGTAATTTATTCTACACTTTGCTTATAATGACCATATATATTGTACTATTAAATTTGTCAATTGTGCAAGTTGTTGAGGGAATTCTGTAGGAAACAAGCGCAATGTGTATTTACACATATTTCACACGGTCGCATCTAAATTAATGGTTAATAAACAAGTTGTTATTAAAAACGAAATGGCGTTTACAATAAAAAATACATGACAATTACTCGTTTAAACTAATTCAATTAAAAATTAAAAAAAAGTATATAATTAATTTAATATCGAACTGCAAATTCGCGGCAATTCATTAAAATAAAACTGATTCCGTTTTAAAAGAAATATCTGTAAAACTAACTAGAGATAATATTGCAAAAAGTGTTAAGAATCAAAACAATATCTGAGATTTAATTATAAAAAAGCTTACCGAAAGTTTGAAATCTTTCAGAGTAGCTGTTTAGCACTGTGAAATTTTATTTGAACTGTTTTTCAAGCATGATGTTTTAACGAAACACATCGTCAATTGGAATGCTGTGTGAGACAAGGTAATAAATCAAAGAGGCATCACTTGATATGCAGACAAACGCACAGTGTATTGTTTTGATTATAAAGATAATCTTCAATCTTATGTGTTTATTGAGAAAAATACCTGTTTCACAGACGGCAAAAATAAACACGTTTGTTTGCAGTCTATTGTTTAAAATGTAACAACGATGAAATCCCTTTACAATAATAAAAATGAATTCAAGAATAAAATATTTGCAAGTAGGAATTTTTATATGAAACATTTCAAGATTGTTGATAACATGTTTTGTTATTAGTATCGTAAATTGATTG
>CABFPE010000334.1:728569-790084 GCA_900660155.1 Hofstenia miamia | reverse complement strand
TGGCAGGGTAGTTCATTTTTGCTTCTGGGATTGTCTCCCAAAATGATTGTGTTAGTCCCTGTTTGCTCAATTTCATTTGTTTGCGTTCTTGTATATCAATCCTCGATGTAATGCATTTGACGTCAACTGTGATCTGATTGAATGGTTTCAACAGTTCTTCAAGTTATGTGTGCGTGAATGCCTCAGTGAACATTAGTTTCATTGTTGCGACTGTTTGTTGCTCCCTTATTCTCTGGTAATTTCTTTCTGCTATCTCCTTCTTTTCTTTTGTTACTTTTATTTCTACCAGGAATCTCTCATCGTTGGTGTCAATCCACTCAATTGTGCTATCTTGGCTTGTGTCTCCCCACTTTTTGATATTTATTCTGTCAATCACTGTCTGTGTTGTTGGGGATAGTAACAATTGCAATGAAGTTAGTAGTAGTTCTTCCTTAGTGATTTCTTGTTGTGTTTTTGTCACCATTTTGCATATCTCTACTGGTGTTGTTATTCCACCTTTCTTTAGCTTTTCAGCTCTTTTGATTATTTTTGTAAATGTGCATCGCAGGCTATTTCTGGCGTGACGTTTCATGTTCTCATCTATTACTTGTTGCACGTTTTTCTGTTTCACTAGTTGTATTATGTCCTCAGTGTTGACTAATCTGCGTTTGATTATCTTCTTCCATGGTTGATTCTGCAGCTGTTTTAATTGTGTCTCTGATGTTGCACCCCACATGTACTTCCGCATGGGTTCTTCAAATATCTGTATCTCACTTGGGCATATTCATGTAACATTTGCTAGTTCTACTATTGACATTCTTCCCATTGGGTGATGCTTCATTATCAGTCTACTTAGTTTTTCTATTGTCTGCATTGGTTTTTCATTTTTATTTGGGGATTCAATTTTCTCAACATGTCCTTTCAGTATCCAGTTTTTTGTCTGAGTGTTCATCAGTGATAACGCAATTTCAAACTTTTTAGCCTTCATGAGTTTTATTCTTTGGTTCCTTGTTATGGGTAACCTGAGGTCTTTCTCTTCTGTGAGCAGTATTGCTAACAGCCATGTGGATGTCCTGTATCTAATTTCTGGCGCATTCTTCTCCTCTAATATTAGTTTGCAAAAATCCTTCTTTGTGTTCAGTTCATATACTTGATTGATTTCTGCCAATACCATCTCTACTGTTTTGTGGTATTTCTGCACTGGTGCCTCTATTCTGATTTTAGGCCACGATTTGTCAATTTTCTTCTGCACCTTCATGTTCGCCCAGACATTCTGAATTTCTTCTAAATGCTCCTGGCGTTGAGTCATGCTGCATTTAATAAATAATGTCATGGCTTTCTCTAGTCCTTTGTTTTGTTGTAGCATTTCTGCCATTTTTGTTTGTTGGAACAGATCTAGTGCTATACTATTATCTATCATGATTCTGTATATCTGCACCCAATAATCAATTTGCAAGTCAAAACGAATTAATTTGGAGATTGTGAACTTTTTCTTCTCCCATGGGAAGAAGTTTTCTATTTGTAGTACTATATCTTTTAGATATTTCGGTAGTTCCTCCAGGTTTTCTCTTATCACTATAACGACTATTCTTGTCTGTTGTACTCTTGCCATTCGTACTGTTTAATCAATCTGTTTTTGTAAATTCTTGTTGTATTCCTTTTCTCTTAACACGTGCATGATTGTTAAGTTTTCTTCGTCTAGATTCATCTCTGGAATCTTTGCTATCTGTTCCTTGTAAGCCATGAGTGCCTGGGCTGTTTCTAGTGTAAAGTCTTTGTTGAATGTTATGTGAATCATGCTTCTCATATATGGCCTATCAATTGTTTCACTTAACTCTTGTGGGTAGCTGATCAGTATGTTAACTTTGGGCCGATTGTCTGCATCTAAGAGAATTGGCAGATTGCTCCCTTCCATTTTGGCGGTTTTCCTGATTAGTTTCTGGAGATAGCTTTTCAAATGCATTATGCTGCATTTTTGTGGTTGCCATAAAATAAGGGTGCAATGTTTCTCCATCAATTTTAGACATTCGCTTTTCTCTCTCTCTAGATCTTACTGTACGCTCCGATGTTGTCTCTGATAGGGTGTGTATCTGCCTCATCCGCAAGGGTAATCTGCTGGTGCTTGGTTCACAGTCCATGGGCTGTGAATCTGTACCAATGATGTCAACCATGTCACCCTTGAATCGGCTCTTGGTTACAACCACCAATACTTGACCAGCCATGGTTCCAGTGGGGATACCTTCAGCCTTGAATCACTTCTGGATCTCCATGGTTCTTCCACCACTCACACCTTCCTCTGGAATTGGCGAAGTGATCCTCTGGAAGGAAAGTTATGCTGCAAAGAGGCTGATTGTCCATTCATATCTCTGCCCTTGAATCAGCCTTGAGTACTACTTGGACGCCACTTTACTCTGCATCGCTTATTGACCATCTCTTCATTCTCGTCCCTTCTGCCCTTGAATTGACATCTGGTTTCAGAACTTCTGCACACTTGCCTCCTTGTGTTTGTGGTTGGGATTCCCAAGGTTGGTTGGTTGCGCCTCACTCTCTTCCTGAGTGGTTGATGCATCCTTCTCTAAGTTCCTAAATGCAGTTAATAAATTTATATCCCATATCTCAGGGTCATATATAGTTTTATTTCTCACAGCCCTCTGAGGTTGGATTCTACGTTCTAGTAGCTTGTTTCCAATATCCACTGTGAATTCTTCCTCAAATTCCTCCTCCAGTAGACTATCTAAATCACACATATCATACATAACCTCCTTGCCATTAATTTGGCTTATCTTAAATTCGGCACTTTCATCTATCTTCATTTCCTCAATGTCTGCCATTGCTCTTTTTAAGTTTTGAAAATGCAACAGTTTGCCGTTGTCTAACATATATTCATTATTTGGCAGTTTTTGAGTTATCATATGTGGTCCAGACTAGACTGTTTTTAGTTTACATACTTGGTTTGTCTCAGTTAGTTTCATTGGTGTGAACACGTAGACTTTGTCACCTACCTTGTGCGCATGCCTGTAGATTTTTTTATTATAGTTTTGTTGTTGTCTCACTGCTGATTTCTTTGTATTGTGGCATATTGTTTCGTGGATTCCTGAAATCTGTTTACAGAGTTGGTTCACGTATTCATTATTCAAGGCTTTCCTATAGTCAGTGTACTGCATTGATAGTGGTGTGGCTGCTTCTCAGCAGAACATCACTTTAAATGGGGTGATTCCTGTTGTTGAATGCACCGATGTATTATATAAATATTCTATCATCTCGATCACCTCTCACCATCTATTTCCACCAATCCTTGGTGTCATTACTCATATCAATTTTATAAGAGATCTATTTAGTCTTTCCACCACTCTGTTTGCCTGCGGGTGGTATGCTGTAGTTCTTTTGCTAACTATCTCCGGCATCTTTGCCATTTCCTGAAACAAGCCACTCTTGAATTGAGGTCCCTTATCTGAGATGATCATATCCATTGGACCAAATCGTAATATCCACTCTTTCATTACTATTTCCACTGTTGTTTCTGCAGTTCTGTTTTTCATTGGGATCATTCTCACGTACTTCAAAAAATTGTACACGATCACTAGTAGAAATTGGTATCCCTCATTATCCTTTGATAATTGTTCCAAGTTGATGTGAACTATCTTGTTCGTTGTGTGGCAATTCTTTTTCCAATGGTGCTCTCTGTGTTAGGAATCATTGATTGTTGTGTAACAAGCATGTAGTACATTTGTTGATGATGTCTTCAATTACTTTTCTCACTGCCATTGTTATGAATCACCCATTAAATGTTTTCTCAGTTTGCTTTATTCCCAGGTGGCCTTTTTCGTGTATCCACCATATGAGATCCCTCTTACAGTATTTGGGTATCACATTCCAATTGTTTTGTCCTTCCACATACAACAGCCCATTTCGGTTTGTTTTCCATCTATACCATTTGAAATAGCTTGTTGTTAGTTTTGATAATGTCAACTGGGGTTCCTTCAGTTTCCTTATTATCTCATTGAGAATTACGTCATCCTGTTGTTTCTCTATGATTTCTTTTTCAGAGATTTCCTCCTTCATTACAATTGGTAATACTGCTTGCCCTTTCTTGTCTACATTGATCTCTGGTAGTTCGTCATATTCTTTGTGTGGTAGAAATTGGAATTGCTTCTTTTCTCCATCTATCTTTTCCACGTCTCTTTGGTACTCTGGTAGTAACGTCCAGAAGTCTGCATTACTGGGTAGAGTGCCCTTCCAATGTTCTATTGTGAATGTAAATTCATTGAGATACTCTATCACTCAGGATACAATGCCTGATTTATCTCCTGAGAATTTTTTTAGCCATGCCAGGCCACTGTTGTCTGTCCATACTTAGAATTCTTTTCCAATCAGAAAATGTCTAAATTTCTTGATGCTCTCAACTAGGGCTAACATCTCTACTTTAGTGGAGCCATAGTTCTCCTCAATTGCTCTTAACTTACAGCTAAAGAATTGTATCAGCACCTCTTTCCCATTCTTGATCTGTCCTAGTGTTGCTCCTATGGCAACCTTGCTTGCATCACAATCTAGTATGAATTGTTCATTGTAATCCGGTGTGTTTAGTGATGGCAGTTTTGCCAGTTCCTCCTTGATATTATCCAGTTCCTCTTGTTCCTGCCATGTCCATATAAATGGTACTGATTTTCTCATGAGTTTCATCATATTCACAGTTTTCCCCGCAATGTTGGGGACAAATGTGCCATAGTAATTAAAGAAACCCATTATCCTTTGGATATCTTTTTTGTTGTTTGGTTTCTCAATTTTCCGTATCATCTCTCTTGCATTGCCTTTCATTGATATCCTCCCCTTTTCTATAGTTCTTCCTAGGTAAATGATTTTCTCTTTCAGGATGTTGCTCTTGTTGCTGTTTATACGGAGTCTGGCTTTTTCCAGTATTGTTAGTGTTCTGTCCAGTTTTTCTATGTGTTCTTGTATCATGTTGCTTGTTACTATTATGTCATCTGTGTATGCATTAATGCCATCTTCCATTCTGTGCTTTTTATTCTTCCAGTACTTTTGTTATGTATCTCTGAAATGTCGCCAGTGTGTTACATAGCCTGAATGCTATGTAGATCCATTTGTAAAGTCCGTATGGTGTTATAAATGCTGTCTTCTCAATGTCTTCTTCTTCCATTCACACTTGCCTTTCATAGGTCTAATGTTGTGAAATATTTGTGCTTGCTTGATTTGTACAGCATATCCTCTATTCTTGACAGGGAATAGGAGTCCTTCTTTGTAAACTCGTTTAGTTTCTGAAAATCTATGCATAACAGGTATTTCTCCCATTGTTTTACGAACACTATTGGTGCCATGTAGGGGCTCTCACTTGGTCGTACAATTTTGTTGTCTATCAGTTCTTCAAGTATGCGATTATATTCATCTTTCATTTGTTCGGGCACTCTTCTGCAAGGTAGCTTTATTGGTTTGTCCATTGTTGTTATTATCTTGTGTTTCTCGCCTATTGCCTGCCCCACACTTATCTCTCTGTAATTGAATATTCGTTTATGTCTTTCTAGCATCTCTATTAGCTGTTGGGTTTCTTTTTTTTTCAAGTATGGGTAGTCCTTGCTCTTGATGTCTGGGATTTTGTATTCGTCATCAGTTGCTTTCGTCCCAATGCCCTTGAATCAGCCTCTGGGAGTACTTGCGACTTGGATGGTGTTTGTCCACTCGCCCTTGAATCAGCCATGTGGAGTACTTTGCACTTCCACTTGCAAATCCTCAAATTGACCATGAAAGTTGTCGGCTCCATCTTTGTCTTCCAATGCTTTCCAAATCACTCTGATGTTTGATTTCACATATTTCCCAAATATCCTAATGTGTGACCTCTTTAGGTTCACATTCTGGTTTGTTGGATTGAGGATTGGTATTTTTCCTCTTCCATTTTTTACTGCACATATGCTTGATGTCATTGACACTCTTTTTGTATTTATTCCTTTATTATAATATATCATTACATCGGCTGTAATTGCTTCTTCTGTTTCAATTTCGTGCATTTTCCACTGATGTTGTTGCAGATGTATGTCTTCTTGTAATTCGAAGGTGATCATTTTATCTCTGCCTTGTTCTTCCATCATCTTGATCTCTTCTTTAATAACTTTGATGGTTCTATCGGCGTAATTAATGACAATTTTTTTTATGAGAAAGTCGTCTCCCAGTATTATTTCGTATGGTAGCATGTTGTTGTGTGTATCTACTACCACCAGTGATTGCTCAAAAGTTGTGCTTGCCACCCTTATCTGCACTGCTTTTAATATTCCTTTTGTGTCGATATATTTGCCAGATGCATTTATGAGTCTTTTGTTACACTTATCAAGATCTTCTCTTGTAAAGCCTAGTTTTGTTGCACATTCGTCCATATTTATGGAAGTTGCTGCTCCCGTATCGATGGTTGCTTTTATCATTATCCCATTAACAGATATTGTCATTGTGTTTACTGTGTCCATATTCACCATAATCATTATAGGTGCGCAGTTTTTAAGAGTTAGCACTCCATTTAGTTTTCTGATTCTTCATCAGTCTGGTGTCCTTCGTTTATTTCTTCTTCTGATTCTATTAAATCTTCATCTTCAAAGTACCCCTGCTCTTCTCCAATCATGTTTATTTGTTTGTGACAATCGTCTCTTTTGTGTCCTTTCTTTCCACAGTTATAGCATTTCACATCTCTTTTGTGGACCTTTTTTGTTTTTCCATCTCTGGTTTTTATCTTTATCATTTTCTCCTGTTTGTCTGCTTCATAAGTTCTTGTTGTATTTCTTGGTTTGGCGTTGTTCCTCCATGTTGGTGTCTCTCTGTGCCATGCTGCTTTCTCGTTTATTCTCACGTAATTTTCAATTGTGGCCTGTATGTCCACTGCCTTTCTAATCATTCTTTCCAGTTTATCATCTATGTCACACTTTATCTCAAATTGTGCCCTTATGTTATTGGGCATGCCTTTACAAATGTGTATTTTGAATATCGATTTTCTCTTGAGCTTAGCATGACTAGCCTCTCAACTTGTTGTATGTAATTACAAATATTGTCCGTCTTTTTCATTTTTGTTCCATTCAAGATTATTCTATATTTGTTTTTGAAACTTTCATTTCCATAGTATTCAATAAAGTCGCCAACTAATAATTCGTAGTCTGTTTTGGTTTCCAGATCTAGTAGCAGGTAATGCTGCGCTGCTGCTCTGATTAAATATAGAGGGAATCTAGCCACCGCTGAATGTTGGCTTACTTTTCTTTCTGCCATTGTTAACTTGAACATTTGAAGCCATTCCCCAAATGTTGGATTATATCCATCTACTCTACCATTGAACTTTGGTAGTGTTGCCTTGCAGGGGATCATATCATTTTCCCAATTCTTGGCTCAGTAGTGAGTTGTTGAACTTAGGTTTCATGTGTTTGTTGTCTCTTCTTCATTTTGTAGCTGTGTGGTTATTGCTTTTGTAATTTCATCTATAAATTTCTTCTTCTCCACGTCACTTTCATCATCTGAGGAGTCTCCCTCTAATAATTTATTGTTGAGTGGTGTTGCTTGTAGTTCACGTTCCTTTCTGCCTATGAACTGAAAGCTGCGGGAGCATATATCCTCTTGCCGTTCTTCTTCGTTTAACTGTAGTTGTCTCAATTTATCCTTTAGATGGGCTATCTCTTCTTGCCTCAACTCATTTTCTCCTGTTAGGCATCTGTTCTCTGTTTCCAGCAAGTTCTGTTGTGCTTGTGCTGGTTGTCGCTGTTCACTCCTATTTGTTTCTAGTCAGATTATTTTGCTCCTAAGTTGTGTTATCTCTGTGGCTTGCACATCATTGTCTTGTATCAGCTGCCAGTTCATTGTCTCTAGCACGTTATTTTTTTCTTGTAAGAGCTGGTTTTACTCCAGGAATCTTGTATTTGACTCTGTTAATTGTTTTGTGAGTGTCTTAACCTCAATCTGAAATGCTTCGCTTTGTTTGATTAGTTTGGTGTCCATCTTGACTTGAATTCTTGTAATTGCTTCTACATTTGATTGCTTGATCTCCTCTATTTTCTTTGTCAATAGGCTTATTTCTTCTCGTAAGAGGTTTTCAGTTTTGCTGTTTTTCTTCAAAATTTCGAAAATTTCCAGAGTTCCCGGTTCAGAGGGGGATGCTTGCCTTATCAGTTCTGTGGTTCAGGTTGCTTCAGTGTTTCTTGGGTATGATGACGATCAAGTTGCCATGGGGGTGTTGGTTTTTGGTACTGTTTTCTTCACACTTCCTCTCTTGTTACTTTTATTATTCGTCATTATTTCTTGATGTCATAGAGGCTTCCCATTTTGGTTGCGATTCAAGAGTCTTGTTTGCACTTGTCACAGGTAGGGCTTTCTGCTTTGCTGACTTTGTGATTTTCTTTGCTGCCTTGTTGCTTCCTTTCTTCGTTTTACTTTCAGTTTATGGCTGAGTTTCAAAAGAGTATCACTGTGTGTTTCCTCTCCGTTGACTTTGTTCTTATTTGTCACAGTTGCCATGTAACATCCTCTACCAGGCCTTTGTCGACGTGAATTATCATTATTAATTGTCACTTGATTAATGGCGGGTAAGGATTTACTTTATTAATAGACTGCTAAATGTTTCCTCTTCGTCTAGCTAGTTACACTAACTGAATAATAACTATATCTGTTTAGGTGACAGAGCCATGCAGTGTATTCTCTGATTGACTAACTGTGGGCTACTGCCTAAAGCTGATCTCCACACAACAGTTCCTCTCCTTCATTAACAATTGACCAAGTTCGTTGCACCATCTCAGCTCAATGGACAATAATAAATCAAAATAAACTCCGAAGAATTTATTGTTCATCAAATTCCATTTAAATTTTCAGCTATTTATTTAAAAAGGTTTAAGTACCTGCTGATTTCAAAATTTGAATTAATCTTCTGCCAATATGGCTGTTCTTACGTAAGCGTAATTTTGCTTGTTACAATTTGTCTAATATTTCTTAATCAGCTACTGCATTTTTCTCATAATGTGCATATTGTGACTTAGTTGCATAATACAAATGAATAAGATGTCAAACTAAATTTTACAATCACTTATAATCAATTTTTTTATCACTGCTAATCTTTTCAACGCTATTCCTTTTGGTTTGCAGCTTGTTCCTTTGGATGATGCTACACTGTCAATTTGAATTTAAACTTCTGCCAAGATAGTGGCTAGAAAATAATGTAAGCATTGTTTTGTCAAAAGTATTTTTATTGACAAGTACAAATATCTCTTTTTTGACACATATTTTATTCTTGGTTGCATTTTACAATTAAATCTGAAATAATACCAATTGATCTAATTCTAATATTTTTAATCAACTCTTTTTGATCTTGTTCTCTTCTGTGACGTTTTGCAGCTTATTTGTGGTTTCTTTGGATGATGCTACAATAATGGCCCTTTGTACATATAAACAATCAATGCTGCCTGCAAGAAAACAATTGCATAAGTCAGCATAGGAAACAATGAGCAACTTAATTCTAATATCAAATTAATAATGAATGTAATATAAAAACATGATATAAATAAATTCAATACTAAATCACCAATTGTAAGATAAAATCATAACTGACTAAAATTCATTGATAAGGACGTAATCATGTAAAGCATAACAATCGTAATCATAATAACTGACAAGCAATGAAGAATAGGAAAGCTATATTGGGGAAAACCCCTATACCTATACATAACCTAAAAACACTGCAAGGTAATTACAGCTGTTGCCCTCCCTGCCATGGAATAGCTGTTCTGCAGGCTGCTCCAGCATACCTTTAAATGGATGTGGGAACCACCATAGAATTACCCCCAGTGCTTGAAAGTTTAGCTTTCCATAAAATATAAATTAACCTGACAAGAGAAAAGTAAATCCAAACTAAATTTGTTCATCAGTAATCTTAACATTTCTAACATATTTATAGCACTTTGTAGTAAATAAGCAAATACTCAACTAGTACCTGTTTAATTGATTCTTGTTTACAGTTTTCCCTTGGTTTACAGTTCTGCTATTAATTATGCAATGTCAGTGTTAATTAGAGTACACTGTTTGGCCATCTATTGTTTTGTCAAATACTGTTGAGCATAATTTAAATATAACTGCACAAAACAATTTACAAAATCAAATAATCAATCATATCATGTGTTTACATATTAATTATTATAATCATTATAAAATTTTTAGTCTAGGTTTCAGCCATTCTTTCTCTCATCTTGACCACACATAATATTTTGATGGATTATGTCACATTAATATGCAAACAAAGAATTGGCTACTAAAAGGACATGTTGAAAAACTGACATCCTTGGAAAAGTCCAAAAAGCCTATGCAGATAATCAAAAAATGATATGCAGACTGACTCATAATAAACAAAGCCCAATGGGAAGAGCAACAACTGTTGAAATAGCAAATAACACAGGAATGCTGCCTGACAAAGTCACACTATTCTATGAACCTATGAGAAAATACATGTGGGTGCTACATCAGAAATGTGACTGAGGCAGGTTGAGACAGAGCCTTGATAACAACAAAAAAGATTATAGAAAGAAAAATTGTCAATAATGAAGAAGTAGTCAAGGTGATGAAAGAGAAAAATGTACACCAAATGCTAGAAGAAGAAGAGAGGCAATACAAAAAAGAGAACCTAAGGTGCACATTTGTGAAAATAATTAAGAGTGCAGAAATGTTGCAAAGAGGTGGTGTAACAGAACTGGTCAAGGTCAGTGAGATGATAACAAAAACACAAAGGGAAATCCTTTAAGTGGAAGAGTTATTGACATTCACACACCTGATCCTATTCTCAACTACACAACAGCAAATGGATCAAATTAACATAGAAAAATGGGGAACTACCAGCCAGGGAAGCACAATGGAGTGGATTGCTACAGATGATGAAAGATTCCTGGTTGAAAAAAAATAATGAAGGAGACAGAAGAAATTTGCTCAAGAAACTACCAAAAAGTTAAAGAGGAACAAATGGTTGCATCAATGAAACTAATGTTCACTGAGGCATTCACAAGAACAGAGCTGGAAGAGCTGCTAATACCATACAATCAATTGGTGGTTGATGTCAAATGCGTCACATTGAAGATAGAAATGAAAGAACAGATCCAGCTAAAGATGAGCAGACAGGGCTAATAAAAACTTTCTTGGACAACAACACACTAAAAGACAGTAAAATGAATTATCTAGTATCAATTGGACTAGCAACAGCACCAACAACATCAGCAAATTACAATGAGATAGAACAACAAATCAAAACAAGAATCCTCATATGTATGCTGCCAGAAACAATTTCAATCCCAATGATACTCCCAAGATGGAGAATACCAAAGGATGTAAAGATAGTGAAAGCATTCTCACACAAATACATAACATATGTTAATACAAAAGAATGAGCCAATCAATCATCAATAGATTACAAGAAAACACAAGAAATTATGATCAATAATAACAAGCAGGAGTGACTATGTTGAGGGAGCAATAAATCCCTACCAATTATACACACAGGGCAAACCCATCCATGAACAGCTAATGGAACTGAGAAATGAAATAGACAAAAGGACAATGAAAGCAGTAATGTTATTCTTGGGAGTAAACAAGATGGCCTAGCTCAGCCTATGTGATAAGCATTGTAGCATCATCCACATAAATCTCAAATAAGCTGCAAAACATTGAGCAGAAGGGATTAAGATCAAAGAAAAGATGACTAAAAATATTGTAAGCAATTCAATTAGAATAATTTAGATATATTTGTATTATGCAACTAAGAAACAACATGTGTCAAAAACGAGAGATTAGTATCAGTCTATAAAAATACTTTTTACTAAATGAGGGGGCAAAGTCACTTCCATTATTTTTAGCCACCATCTTGGCAGAAGTTTAAATTTGAATCAACAGGTACTTTTTCTGGATTTACTATAAATAGGTTAAAAACCTTGTAGGAGTTTGATAAAGAATTTTACTTGGAATTCTTATTTTGTTTTCCATTAATGGTTTGATTATTTAATACAATATTGAGCTAATTGAGCAGTGTTTAGTATTGGTTTCTCTCTATTAGCCAACTAGCATTTCATTACTATATGTAATAAAATAACTGATTGCCAGCAAATTGTTGGATGACCAAAACTTAGGAAATATATTAATACTATTTTAGATCTAAATTTATGACCCATAAATGAACAATAAAGTGACCATACATGTAGTGAATTATACATGTAGGTTAGGAAGTTGTTTGAACAAGATATATTTAAATAAGCCAATATATTTCAGTAATGGCTACATGTAATATTTAATGAACAACTAGTAACAAGTCAGGTTGCAAATAGATGGAACACTTTTACAAAACAGAGTTTAAGTCGAGTTGTGTCATGCCTTGAGCATGCACTGAGCTATGATAATGTACACATAAACTGTATTGATTGAGCTGAGAAGTGGCACCCAATCAATTGATGGAATGGTAACACTGGATGTGGAGATCCACTTTGGGCAGATGCCCATCAGAGATCATTGGATGAATTACCACATGGCTTCATCACCTAAATAGTGAATGGTTAATTCTAGGTTATGTAAGTTAACAGAAGCAACAAGTCAAGCAGTCTATAACAAGTAAATCCTTACCTGCAGTGACACAACTAATGTTATACAGTAACAATAGATAAATAGTGACAATGCCTGGTAGAGGATATTACAGCAGTAATGATACTACAACATCACCAAGTGGGTTGATATAGTAACCATGATAAGATTGAATAAAAATGACCCAAATGAAATAACAAAGGAGGAAGTGAAGAATAACATAAGTTTTTTCTATAAAGATTTTGAAAATACCAGGAGCCTTCAGAAATTATTCATGTTCTTTTATCCAAATACAGCAATCTGTGAAGACCTAGTGCATACAAGTAGAATAAATGCACAGATGATGTTGATGATAGTGATAAAAGGGATCCACTTGTATCAAAAGTATTATGAAATATTTTCTAGAAAAATTAATGAATTACAAGAAATCACACCAATATCAGAGAACATAAAAGAGGCAAAATTCCTGTGCTATTACAGTACAGTAACCATGGAAAGGGAAGCAACACTAAAAATGACAAAACAGCCAGAATTTGCATCAAAAAGCTGGAGTGACCCAAATGCAGTAGTAATGATAGGAAAAGCTGATGAACAAGTCCACAGAGAGAGAGCTGAGCTGAAAGTAATGCAAGCTGAGGGGGCATGTAGCATAATCCAAGAATTAACACTGCTATTGAAGAACAAAGAAAAGATTAGTCAGTTGAGGAAGATTATCATCAATTAGTAAATTAATATTAATTGTAAATAAAATTCAATTTAAGCTTAGCATCATTAATTTTGTAAAATGCAACAAAGAATAAACATTTACCAAATAGTACTTTTTGAAAAAATTTGGCAAAACTAAGTGGGCAATATAGCTTCCATTTTTTTAGCCATCTTGGGAGATGATTTAAAATTCAAATTGACAGGTACTTTTGGATCTGGAACTATGAAAAGAGTTTATATTGGCTTGCTTACTTATACAGAATGTCAAGCTAAATGGTAAATGCAGTAGTAGTGGATTGGGCACATATCAGGAGCAACTTGAGGGTCCTTGATCCAAACCATGAACCTGCATTTAAGTTAAGTATATGACTAGGAGTTTTTCTCTGGTTTGCTGGCTAATGATTCTTTTGCTTACATGTATCCAATAATTGATATTGGTAAAAGGGCTGGATAGCCTACAGTAGGTTTTATATATATTTTATCTCATAGACTTAGGTGATCTATAATAGACTAATAAATAGACTGAGCATGTATTATTGTTATTTAAATGTAAGGTAGGAAGCTGCAAGTTATTATGTTACTTATTTTAGTTAATTTATTTAAAGCCAATAGTTTTTGGCAATGGCTGAAGTTATAATTATTAAGCAGCTAGTGACATTGCAAGGTTGCAAAGTACTCTGAACACACATTACAAATTGAGTTTAAGTCAGTTACAAATATCATTGAGAACTGCACTGAGTTAGGATAGGGAACACATAAGAACATTGTTGAGCTGAGGCTTGGAACCACTCAATTGGTGATGGAAACACATTTGGATTGATTCAAAGATCAGAGTCAGCCAGATGCCATAGTTAGGTCATGGAGCAGGACTATGATGGTGGTATACCTAAACAGTATCCAGTTATTCTAGTTAATTAGAGATTAACTAAAAATACATAGTGTTGGAGTAAAGAGTTAACATGCATACATCCCTACCTGATTAGAATGAAGAACAATAATTTAAAAAGAATAATTTAATCTATGTTAATGTTTGGTAGTGGATGCTACAACATTAGAGAAGCAAAATTCCTGAGATATGCAAATACAGTGACAACCAAAAGAGAGGCAGTACTAAAAATTCAAACAAAAACTAGGAAGATCAGCAGGTGGAATTGATAATAAGGAAACAGACACCTTGGTACATGGAGAATCTGCTGTACTAAAACTAATACAAGCTGAGGAGGGCGTGTAGCATCATCCAAACAAATATAAGCTGCTAAGGAAGAAAGTCAATAAAAAGAACTTAAGATTGAATTTAGATATCATTAGAAATGTATTATGAAATTTAGTAACATCTTAAATTAGTTTGTATATTGCAAACAAGAAGCAACAGTGTAATTAATTACAAAATAGCCTTTGTACCTGAAACTCTCAATAAAAGGAAGTAGTTCAGTCAAAGTAACCAATGTAATGCTTGAACCTTGTTTTGCTTTACTTCACATAGGCAGCTCAACAGCTTTTAAATTCTCCACTGAATTAACATTTGTGGAATTTCTATTTAGTGAGTACTACAGACTATTAAGCACATTAATGTTTATTAAGGCAAATAAATCTTCAATTTTATCATTTTCAATTTTTCAAAATAGATTTTTTACTTTTTCTTAAACACTTGAAATGACAAATCATCACTCACAGGTACAAAATATTTCTCTAAAATTAAGCTTGTAAGTGTTTTAAGTTTTAAAGAAACTGCAACAGGCACATGCCTAATATTTAATCAGGAATTTTTTTTGAATTCCATCATCCTATTTTGAAATTCAATTAAAATTTACTATATTTACAAATACCTTTTGAAAGTAATTTTAATCTGAGGTTTACATACTAATCTTGTGTCCCCAAAAGTAGGATGAGCCTTTAAGGACTCTTATTTTTACTTTGTTCACTAATGTTTTTGCCTGGTGGAAAAACTCATCAGCTTTGATGTTCTAAGTCTTAGCTGAGACTAGATTACTCACACATCAAGTTAAGATGGACACTAATATTTGCTTATTTGTCACTCAACCTTTTTAACTAAGTTCAATAATGTTCTAGTTTAGTAACAAATTTGTTATTCAAGTGGATATAGAAAAACTCCTTGATCATACCTCATAGTTTAATAGTAATAGGCTAAATGTTTATTTAATCAATTCTTGATTTCAAACTGTGGAAGCATTGGAAATTATATCTATATATGAGAAGATGTCTGCTGTGTAGCAATACCTTTTTACTGGGTTTTATTTTAGATCAAGTCATTTTAAAGCAATAGTTTTGTGTAAAATTCTCTACCAGGCTTCATTACTATTTATCTTTCATTACTATATAACTCTAGTCATAGTTTTGTGGGTAGGGATTTACTTAACTAGATACTGCTTTAGCTTTGAGTTCTTTTAACATAATTAGGTTTAACTGTTCACTATTTAGGTGATGAAGCCATGCAGCAATTTCTCTAACAATCAAAAATGGGCATCTGCCCAAAGCTGATCTCCACATCCAGTTTCACCAATCCTTTGATGTATCCATTTGGTTGAGTGCCATGTCTTGGCTCATTGATACAGTTTACGTGTACTCTATACTAGCTTACTGCATACTTGGGACAAGACACAATTCAACTTAAGCTCTATTTTTCTGAAAGTGTTTTGTTGTTTGCAACCTGACATGTTATTAGCTGCCTACTTAATATTACATGTAGCCATTACCTAAAATATATTGGCTTTAATAAATGCATTAATATTGAGCAGCTTCCTAACCTACATTTATAAGTTAATACATGTTCAGTCAATTTATCAGTCATTTATGGGTCCCTAATTTGGATCTAAAATAATATTAATATATTCCCTAGGTTTTGGTTATCCAACTGTTTGCTGGAAGTTAGTTATTTTGCTACATGCCCTCATCTCTGACGTTTGCTGTGAATTCATCATCAAATCCTTCTTCATGTACACTATCTAAATCATACATATTGTATATAATTTCATTGCCATTAATTCCCCCTATTCTTGATGTTACCACTCTCATTAACTTGATTAGTGTTTTATTAAGTTGCTCCACTGCTCCATTGGCTTGTGGTTGGTTGCTGTTATTCATTCACTTGCAATCTCCAGGAGTTTTGCCATCTCTTGGAAAAGTCCACTCTCAAATTGGGTCCCCTTATCTGTTATGATTGTTTCCATTGCCCAAGTCGTAGGATCCATTCTTTAAATACTAGATCTGCTGTAGTTTCTGCCATGGTGTTCTTCATGGGGACCATCCTTGCATATTTTGTAAAATTGTCTACCATCACAAGTAGATATTGATAGCATTCTGCATCCTGCAACAACACTTCCAGATCTATGTGGACTATTTCATTTGGTTGTGTTGCAATAATCTTCTCCAATGGTGCCCTTTTCATTGAAAAGTGTTGTTTGTTGTGTAGAAGGCATGTGGTGCACTTATTGATGATATCTTTGATCCTCACAGCTGTTGTTATAAACCTTGCATTGAAGGTTTTTTCAGTCTGTAAGATTCCCATGTGTCCTTTTTCATGTATCTTCCTTATCAATTTTCTTTTAAAATAGTCTGGTATTGCAATCCAGTTGCTGATGGCTTCAACATATAGCAATCAGTTTCAGGTTATCTTCCATTTATAGTGTTCATAGTATGCCACCATTAGTTTTGATAGTGTTATCCGAGGTTCTTCTATCTTCTTTATGATTTCACTGAGGATTATATCATCTCTCTGTTTATCTACTATTTTTTTTCAGATATTTCCTCCCTCATTAGTATTGGTAGTATGGCTTGACCATTTTTGTCCACATCTATTTCTGGCAATCCTTAATATTCAGTGTGTGGCAAAAATTGAAACTGTTTTTTCTCATCATCTATTTTTAGCACGTCTTTCTGATAAGCTGGTAGCAATGTCCAGAAGACTGCATTGTTATGTAGGGTGCCTTTCCTATGCTTGATTGTGAATGTGAACTCGTTCAAGTATTCAATCCATTGTGACACTATTCCAGACTTGTCTCCCAAATACTTCTTCAACCATGCCAGTCGGCTGTTGTCTGTGCATACCCTGAATTCTCTACCAACCAGGAAGTGTCGAAATTTTTTAATGCTTTTGATTAGTGCCAGCATCTCCACTTAAGTAGATCCATAGTTTTCTTTGCTTGCTCTTAACTTTTGACTGAAAAATTGAATGGGGACTTCTTTCCCATTTTTCATTTTTCCAGGTCTATATGAATGGTACCAATTTCCTCATTAATCTGGTCATCTTCACTGTCTTTTCAGCTATGTTCGGGATGAAGGTCCCATAGTAGTTGAAGAATCCCATTATCCTCTGTATATCCTTCTTGTTATTAGGCTTTTCTATTTTACAGATCATTTCTCTGGCATTGTCCTTCATGCATATCCTGCCTTTCTCTATCATTCGTCCTAGAAATACTATTTTCATTTTGAGAATGTCACATTTGTTCCCATTGATCTGAAGTCCTGCGTTCTCCAATATTGTTAATGTTCTTTCTAATTCTTCCAGAGGTTCTTAGATTGTATCACTAGTTACTATGATATTGTCTATATAGGCGTCAAAACCTTCCTCCATTCTCTGTGTCTTGTTTTACAGCACTTTTGTAATATACATGTGGAAGGTTGCTGGTGCATTGCATAGTCTGAATGCCATATATATATATATCCATTTGTATAGGCAATAGATCATTATGAATGCTGTCTTCTCAATATCGTCTTCTTCCTGCTTTACCTGCCAGTAGGCTTTGCATAAGTCTAATGTTGTGAAATATTTATGCTTACTAGCCTTGTAGAGCATGTCCTCTATCCGTCGTAGGGGGTATGAATCTTTTTTTGTCACCTCATTTAATTTACAAAAAATTATGCATAGGTGGTACTTGTCTCCCTGCTTCACAAATATGGTTGGTGCTGCATATAGGCTCTTGCTTGGGTGAATGATTTTGTTGTCAATTAGTTCCTCCAATATGTGATTGTATTCATCCTTCATCTGTTCAGGTACCCTTCTGACTGGTAGCGTAATTGGTTTGTCTGTTGTTGTAACTATTCTATGTTTTTCATCTACTGCTTGCCCCCACTCTTATTTTTCTGTAGTTGAATACATGTTTGTTTCTCCAATAATTTCCTTAATTGCGTGATCTCCAGTTCCTCCAAGTGTGGGTAGTCTTCAATGTTTATTTCCAGTGTTCTGTGTATGTCTTCCTCTTCTCCTTTCATCCCTATGCCTTTGAGTTGACCTTTGGGAGTACTCACGACTTTGATGGTGTTCGTCCACCATTTTTCATCAAAAAGTAATCACCTAGAATGACTTTGTATGGTAACAGATTGTTGTGTGTCCACTACTACCAGAGATTGTTTGAATGTTGTGTTAGCGATCCTCATTTGTACTGCATTTATCATTCCTTTCGTATCAATATATTCTCCTGATGCATTAATTAGTCTCTTATTGCAGCTGTTCAGATCTTCCCATTTAAACCATAGCTTTGTAGCACATTCATCAGTAATTATCAATGGTTGATTGTTGCTTTAGTCATTACTCCATTGATTGCTATCATTATTTTATTTATTGTATCAAGATTCGTCAGGATCATTATCAATGCATGGTTTTTAAGAGTTATCACTCTACCTAGTTTTCCGACTCCTCATTGGTTGGCAAGACTTCGTCCATTTTGTCCTCTGTTTGCAGTACATCTTCCTCATCATAGTATGCTTCTTCATCTCTGATTACATTTATTTGCTTTGGACAATCCGGTTTTTTGTGGCCTTTTTGTCCGCAGCCATAACACTTGACGTATTTCTCTTTCACCTTTCTGGTTTTTTCATCTTTTCCTTTTACTTTTATGATATTTTCCAGTTTCGTTTAGTTATAAGTTTTATTTGGGATGCCTGGTTTGAGGTTATTTCTCCATGTAGGCCATGCAGCCTTTTCATATATTGGTGCGTTATTTTCAATGGTTGCTTGTATGTTGACTGCCTTTCTAATCATTCTTTCAAGTTTGTCATCTACATCACATTTGATCGCAAACTGTGTCCTAATGCTTTCAGGCATTCATTTGCAGATGTGCAAGAAAAGATCATATTTAGAATATCTATTTTACTTTGAACTCAGCATAACCAATCATTCAACTTGTTGAATATAGTTTCGAATTTCATCAGTTTTCTTCATTTTCGTTGTGTTTAGGATAATTTGGTACTGGTTTTTAAAACTTTTGTTTTTGTAATAGTTTATGAAATCTCCAATCAGTAATTTGTAATTCCTTTTTGTTTCTGCATCTAAGAGCAGATAATATGGAGAGATTGCCCCTGTTAAATATAAAGGGAGTCCTGCCACTGCTGCCTGCTGGCTCACTTTGCACTCTGCCATTGTTAATTCAAACATTTGTAACCATTTAGTGAATGTCGGGTTGTAGCCATCTACCCTTCCATTGAATTTAGGTAGTGTTGTCTTGCACAGTATAGTATCATTAGTTGTCAGTTGCAGTAAAATCAAACTTTCATGCTTGGGTTTGTTGTGATTTTTCACTGTGTCTTCCTCCTGCAGTTGAATTGTCACTGCCTTTGTGATCTTGTTAATAATTTTTTGTTTTTTGGCATCTGAGTCTTTGTTAGATTCCTCGTAGGTCACTTCTTTGGGAGCTAGTATGTGCAATGCTTGTAACTCACTCTCTTTCCTTGAGTTGAATTCTATTTCATGGGTTTGCTTATTGCTTCTGTTCTCTTCTTCTGTCAACTGTAATAGTCTTAGTTTGTCTTTCAATTGTTCCAGTTCTCCTGCTTGTAGATCATTATCTTCTATTAGCTGTCTGTTTTTCCTTTCCAGTTCCTGATTTCTTTTCTGACATTGTTGATTCTATTCTAAGAATCTTTTGTTGGACTCTGATAATTGGTGCATGAGGAGTTTAATCTCATTTTGAAATAACTCATTTTTCTCATCTAGCCACATCTCCATGTTTAATCTGATTTCCATCAATATGGTTTTGTTTTGTCTTTCCATCTCTTTAAATTTGTTGGTTATTTGTTCTATTTCGTGTTTTAGGAGTGCTTCATTTTCCTGGCTCTTCCTCAGCATATATATTACGTCTGGTGGGTTCTTTTCTGGGGGGTTCACCTCTGAGGGTGAGTTAAGAGGTTGCAATTCCATGTTGGAGGTTGAATTTTCACTAAAGTATGGTGATGATCGTATCATTCTGGGGGTTACTGCTTTGTTTGCAATCTTTTTGTGCAGCCTTTTTACCTTTTGTCATATTTTCTTTCTGATTTGTAGTGGTCTTCCTTTTCAATCACGATTCCAGGATCCTTTTGAGGTGCTTTGGTTTGGTTTTGGGTAATTTTCTCTGTTGACTAGTTTGTTTTTCGTGTCTGTTGCTTACTTCCATTTTTGTTTATAGATTCTGTCATAGTATGCAGGTGGTTTCACTGAATGTTTCTTTTAAGAGTTGCTATTCTTGGCTATCATGGTTGCCATGTAACATCCTCTACCAGGCATTATTGCTGTTTGTCTTTTGTTACTGCATAACACTAGTACTAGTTTTGTGGGTAGGGATTTACTTAACTAGAGACTGCTTTAGCTTTTGTTTCTATTAACACAGTGTAACTAGATATAACTGTTCACTATTTAGGTGATGAAGCAATGCAGTGATTTCTTCAATGATCAACAGTGGGCATCTGCCTGAAGCTAATCTCTACATCCAGTATCACCAGTCTTTTGATGCTCCACTTGATTGAGTTCCAACTCTCAGCTCATCAATACATTTTATATGTACTGTAGCATCATCCAAAGAAATCAGAAATAAGCTGCAAAAACGTTGCAGAGGAGAACAAGATCAAAAAGAAGTTGATTAAACATATTAGAATTAGATCAATTATTATTATTTCAGATTTAATTGTAAAATGCAACCAAGAATAAAATATATGTCAAAAAATAGATATTTGTATCTATTGATAAAAATACTTTTGACAAAACAACGCTTATGTTATTTTATAGCCACCATCTTGGCAGAAGTTTAAATTCGAATCAACAGGTACTTCTTTTGGAAATAGTATAAATAGATCAAAACTATTGTAAGAGATTGATAAAGAATTTTACTTAGAATTCTTATTTTCACTTTCATTTACGGTTTGATTATTTAATACAATGTCAAGCTAATAGAGCAGTGTTTAGTAGTGGTCTGGATACATCACAGGGAACGATTCTAGGGTCTCTGTGCCAGACTATGAAAGTGCACTTAAGTTAGGTGTAGGGGTTTTCTCTCGATTAGTCGACTATCATTTCATCTCTACATGTATTAGATAACTTAACTGTCAACAAACAGTTGGATGACCAAACTCTAGGAATTATCTTATTACTATTTTAGATCTAAATTAATGACCCATAATTGACTGATAAAGTGACCGTACATGTAGAAATTATAAATGTAGGTTAGGAAGTTGTTTGAACAAGATATATTTAAATAAGCCAATATATTTCAGTAATGGCTACATGTAATATTTAATGAACAACTAGTAACAAGTCAGGTTGCAAATAGATGGAACACTTTTACAAAACAGAGTTTAAGTCGAGTTGTGTCATGTCTTGAGTAAGCACCAAGCTAATGTAGGATTCACATAAGCTATCTTGATTGAGCTGAGAAGTGACTTCAACTTAAACTCCATTTTGTAAAAGTGTTCCATTTGTTCACAACCTGACTTAGTACTAGCTGCTTACTCAATGTTACTTGTAGCCAATACTGAAATATATTGGCTTTAATAAATGTATTAATATTGAGCAGCTTCCTAACCTACATTTATAATTTGATACATGTTCAGTCACTTTATCTGTCATTTATAGGTCACTAATTTGGATCTAAAATATTATTAATATATTCCCTAGGTTTTGGTTATCCAACCATTTGTTCGAAGTTAATTATTTTAATACATGTATTAAATGATTGCTAGTTGACTAATTAAGAGAAAAACTCCTACACCTAACTTATGTGCACTTTCGTGATCTGGCACAAAGAGCCTTGAATCATTCTCTGTGATGGATCCAGACCACTACTAAACACCACTCAATTATCTCGACATCATATTAAATAATCAAACCATTATAGTAGAACAAAATAAGAATTCCGAATAAAATTCTTTATCAATTGCTTACAGGTTTTAGTTTCTATTTATAGTAAATCTAGAAAAGTACCTGTCAATTTCAAATTTAAACTTTTTGTTTGCCCCCTTGTTTTGCCAAAAGTATTATTATTGACCAATACTAATCTCTTATTTTTTACACATATTGTTTCTTAGTTGCATAATACAAATGAATCTAAATTGATCTAATTGATCTAAATACAATATTTTTAATCATCATTTCTTTGATCTTGTTCTCGAATTTGCTCAAAGTTTGCAGCTTTTTAGATATTATTTGGATAATGCTACTGTAGATATTGTAGCACCCGCCAGTGAAGAAGAGAGTGCGCAAAACACAACAACTGGAGGAACTCTCAATAAAAAACAGGAGAAGGAGATTGCGAAGAAGTTCTCAAACCAGACGCCAAATTGAGGTCAGAAGGGACGAGAACAAAGAGCCAGTGAATAGACAAAGTAGATTGAGATGGTGTCCTAGTAGTCCTCAAGGCCGATTCAAGGGCAGAGAGACCAACAGACAACTTTCCCTCCCAAAGTCCACGATGCTGATTCAAGGGTGGTGAGACATAAGGAGTTCCAGGGGAAGGTGTAAGTGGTGGAAGAACCGTGGAGATACAAAAGTGATTCAAGGCTGACGTTATCTCATCCAGAACCACAGCTGGTCAAGTGCTGATAGGAGTAACTGTGAGCCGATTCAAGGGCAAAGCAGTAGAAAATATCAGCACAGATTCACAGCCTTCATACTGTAAACAGAGCACCAGTAAAATACCATTAAGGATGACTCAGCTACACGCACAGTTAGATCAAAAGAGAGAGAAAAATGAATGTCAAAAATTGATGGGGAAACTTTGCACCCTTATTTCATGGGAACCTCAAAAATGCGCTATAATGCCTTTGCAAAACTATCCCCAGAAACAAAGACCTGTATACAAAAAGTTGAGAAAGTCGAAGGAAAATTCTTACNATCAGCACAGATTCACAGCCTTCAGACTGTGCACCCAAGCACCAGCAAATTCCATTAAGGATGACTCAGCTACATGCCTCCTCAGAAACAACATCAGAAAGAACAGTTTAAACAAAAGAGAGAGAAAAATGAATGTCAAAAATCGATGGGGAAACTCTGCACCCCTATTTCATGGGAACCTCAAAAATGCGCTATAATGCTTTTGCAAAACAATCTCCAGAAACGAAAACCCACATTTGAAAAGCCACGAGAGTGGAAGGAAAATTCCTACCAATCATGCTTGATGCCAACAATAGGCCAAAAGTAAACATTATTATCAGTTATCCTCAAGAGATGAATGAAACATTAGAGAGGCCATACATGCGCAGCATGGTGCATGTCATATTTGATGACATATTCACATTGGATACAGCACAAGCAATAATGGCCTATAAGGATAAAATCGCGGAAATATTGGAAATAAATATTGATGCAGAAAACCTAACAATCATACATATATTGAAACACAAAGAATATACAAAAACGTTAGAAAAGAAAATGGATGATACAATAAGAATGGCAAGAGTGCAAAATGTCAGAATCGTAATCATAACAATAATAACTCAAGAAGACATTCCCGAGCACCTAGAAGACGCATGCCAGTCAGGAGAAAACATCTTCCCATGGGATAAAACAGAAAAAACCACAACAGTTCCAGAGCTAATACGCTTCAACCTCCAAATAGATTATTGGGCACAGATCTACCAAATCATGGTAGACCCATGTATTGCAATTGATCTATACAGACAGACAAAAATGATAGAAATAACAACTGATATAGAAGGAATAGAAAAAGCAAACACTCTATTTATAAAATGCAGCCTCACAAAACAGCAGGATCACTTACATCAAATCCAAATGATTTGGAAAAATATGAAGTTGCAACAAAAAGTAGAGGAAGGATGGCCCAAAATAAAAATCGATGCACCATCATGAAAGTTTCATAAATCGATAGAAATGGCACTGACAGAGGTGAACAGAGCCTACAAAATAAATATGAAAAAGGATTTTAAACAGTTATTGTTCGAAGAAAAGAATGCACCAGAAATACGTTACAGAACTATGGCATGGATATTAGCCATATTTACAACTGAAGACGTGGAATTAAAACTCCCAATCTCACAACACACTCGTCATAGAATAACAAAATCAAAGAAATACGAAATTGCGATAGCCCCAATCAACACACAAACAAAAAATTGGCTATTAAAAGGTCACACTGGGAAACTGGAGTCATGAAATCGAACAGAAAAGCCAGTACAAACATTGGAAAAAATATTGAGTAGAATAATAATGAAAGAAAATCCAATGGGAAAGATGTCAGTTATAAGCATCACAAACAAGACAGGGATATGCCCCAGCGAGATCATGATATTTGACGAGCCAATGAGGAAATATATGTGAGGAGCAACATCTGAGACACGGATGAAGCAACTCCAAAATCAGCCATGGTTCACGACGAAGTAAATTATTAAGAGGAAACTTGCAAGCACAGCCGAAATCCGAAAAATCGTAAAACAGAAGAACATGCAGAGAATACTAAATCATGAAAGAGAACACTACAAACGAGACAGTCTGTGGTGCACATTTACAAAGGTCATTAGAAGCGCCGAAATGATGAAAAGAGGAGGTATTATGGAACCCGTAGAAGTCTACGAAAAGTCTTTATGTTCTTCTACCCCAAATCAGAGAAGACCTAGCACATACAAGCAGAGCCGACGCACAGATGACAATCATGATCGGCATCAAGGGGATACAAATATATCACAAATACTACGATATTTTCTCACAAAAGATCAACAAACTAAGAGAGATAACACCAATAGCAGAAGACATTAGTAAAACACGTTTCTTAAAATATGCAAACGTCATAACAATGGAGAGAGAAGCAGTTTTAAAAATGACCAAGCCAACAGAATTCGAGAAAACAACGTGGGATGATCAACAGGCGGAAACGATAATCCGAAAAACGGATACTCTGGTACACAGAGAACGAGCTGTGCTAAAAATAATGCAAGCTGAGGGGGCATGTAGCATCATCCAAATAAATCAAAAATAAGCTGCAAAACGTCGCAAGAAGAGCTAAGTTTGAAAGGAAGTTGATTAAAAATAGTGTAATTAAATCAATTGATATTATTTCAGATTAATTTGTAATATGCAACCAAGAAAA
The DNA here is from genome assembly GCA_900660155.1 of Hofstenia miamia. NCBI lineage: Eukaryota > Metazoa > Xenacoelomorpha > Acoela > Hofsteniidae > Hofstenia > Hofstenia miamia. The sequence continues at coordinate 764,522 of CABFPE010000334.1, read as the reverse complement.
TAAATATGTGTCAAAAAACAGATATTTGTATCTGTCGATAAAAATACTTTTGACAAAATGACGCTTATATTATTTTATAGCTGCCATCTTGGCAGAAGTTTAAATTGAATCGACAGGTACTTCTTTTGAAGTTACTATAAATACATTGAAACTTACTGTAAGAGTTTGATAAAGAATTTTATTCGGAATTCTTATTTTGCTTTTCAATAACGGTTTGATTATTTAATACAATGTCGAGCTAATCAAGCAGAGTTTAGTAGTGGTCTGGATACATCACAGTGAACGATTCAAGGGTCTCTGTGCCAGACCATGAAAGTGCACATAGGTTAGGTATAGGGGTTTTCTCTCGATTAGCTGGACTACCTTTTCCCTTCTACATGTATCGAATAATTAACTGTCAACAAAGGGTTGGATTACTGAAACCTAGGAATTATATTAATACTATTTCAGATCCAAATTTGTGACCTATAATTGACTGATAAGCGACTGTACATGTAGTAAATTATAAATGTAGGTTAGGAAGTTGTTCAAACGGAGTTATATTTAAATAAGCCAATATATTTCGGTAATGGCTACATGTAACATTTAAAGAACAACTAGTAACAGTCCCAGTTGCAAATAGATACAACATTTTTACACAATAGAGTCTAAGTCGAGTTGTGTCGTGTCTTGAGTAAGCACCAAGCTAATGTAGGGTACACATAAGTTATCTTGATTGAGCTGAGAAGTGGTACTCAAACATCGGAGGAAATGGTGAAACTGGATGTGGAGATCCACTTCGGGCAGATGCCCACTAGAAGATCGTTATGGAGATTACCACATGGCTTCGTCACCTAAAAAGTGAGCTGTTAGTCTGAGATTACATAACGTAATAGAAGAAGCTAGTCAAACAGTAACAATAAGTAAATCCTTATCCGCAACAACACAGCTAACGTTATAAAGTAACAGTAGATAAACGGTGATGGTGCCTGGTAGAGGATATTACAATATGCAACAAAAATTATATATATATATATATATATATATTATTTAATTCACTGTTTATTGCTTATATACAGCGGTTAATAATCTGCATTGATTTACATAAGAGGATGCATTATTTGTCACATGAACCCGACCATTTTTATTTTTAAAATTTTTATTTATGATTTTCAAGATGCGGTTTAAAGTTTGGGATAAAGTTTGGTTCTTTGCTCAGAATTGAGTGATTTTGAAAATTCCATGATTTTTGGAAGAGGCAGGAATACTTTAACCAGCCGTATTTATTATTTATAAGGTGTCTGAATAAAAAATAATTAATTAGCTTAAATGAAGATTATGATGCTCTAATTTTGCATAGTTTTTCTTTAGATGCAGAGCAAGTAGATGATGTGAGACAAAAGTTCCTACACAAAAGGAAGTCATGGTTACTGCTGTTTAAGTGGGGTTTAATTGGCCAAGATCTATCAGGTTTTATTATATCTCATTTTACTTTGTTCCTATAGTTTGTATGAAAGTTTTCCAAGAATAATTTACGTGCTTGGAAGTCTTCTTTAGAATCACATGACAAGATTGACTGATAATATGTCGTTTTCGGATTATTTCATTTACTGTTACCTGGTTCAATTTCTATATTGGCTTCTCTCTCTCTCGTTTTGGACTTCTATGTATTTGGTTACCTGTACATTGGAATCTCATTCTGATTCGTCAGATGGGATGTGTTGTTTTGGGACCACTTTAGGTCGTGTAATTTTCAAGACCAGTGCGGATCAGAAAGATCAAGAGTTGTAATTGGGCCGTGATTTCATATACTTTAAACCATTACCCAAGCCTGATCTGGCCACGGTATATCTAAAACTATTATAAGAATTTATGTAAATAAATAGTGATAGGAAACAAAATATCCTCCACACATTAGGCAGTCATTGCTACAGTTTGTTAATTGAGGTCTAATTGACTTTGATCAGTCAGGTTTTGTCAAATTCCACTTTTTGACTATGTTCTTATAGTTCCGTGAAAGTTTATCAAGACTAAGTTCCGTGGATGGAAGTCTTCTTGAGAATCAAATGAAAAGATTGACTGATGAGACATCGTTGTTTTATCATTTCATTTACTGTTGTCTAGTTCAATTTATACATTCGGTACCTGTACATTTGAAACCCCTTCAGATTTTGCAGGTGGGTCGTGTTGTTTTGGGACTTCTTCAGATCATGTAATTTTCAAGACCAGAGCAAATCAGGAAGCTCAAGAGCTGTCAACGGGCCGAAATTTCATGCACTTTAAGCCATTACTCAAGCCCAAGCCCGGTCCGGGCCAGTTATATCCACAACCATTATAAGATTTTTTGTAATTAAGTCAAACTTATTGGCGCTTACTATTACTAAAGCAATTTTTGAGATAATTGCAATCTTGTAGTTGTGGATTTACTTTTTGTAGTATAAATAGTTAATTAAATATATTAGTTGATACAATATTATAATGTAAAAGAATGAATGCATTTTTGTTAATAAAATTTTGCATTATTATAGACTCGTCAAAGCGCAGGATCATTTCATTCCTAGTTTTTCAGCCCGAACCCGGCTTAGGCAACGCCCTTTTAAAGATTGGCAAGGCTACAACACTGCAAAACAAACAATGAGTTACGTTTGTTGGTTCTCACAAATCTTGACGATTTGATTTGTTTTGAAATGAGTTTTATAGATTTTAAATTCCTTTTCAGAAACCAATAATTTACATCAAGCTTTAGCACTTCTGTCAATTTACGAAAATGCGTGTTTGTTCCATAACATATGAGTTCAATAAACTTAACCACTTCACTCTTTGACTGAATATCAGTACAAGGTTTCCGCATTTTATCAATGTTAGCCTATCATTTTTTCATCTAAAGAACAAAGAAAGTTTACTGAAAATATTAAACTTAACTAGGAAACTGTCAGTGCTATGCACGGGGATTTCAATGGGCTGTATTAGATATTTAATATAAATAAACAAACTTTAAACAAACCATATATTGTGTTTTTCGCTATTTTTAGAAATCTTTGGAAAAATCTACTCAGCTAGCGTCAGCACCAATAATCTGCCTAATGACATCAGGAAATAATTGTTATGCATCATATCTACAGAGGTCTAGGAATCAGATGCGAGGGGGAAATTCAGGATTTTAGAGAAAATCGGACTATATTAGTAGTATAAAACCTAGTGTACAACGTTGAAATTTGACCTTGGTGGGCATGGCTATGATGTAATTGTGTACATTGCGCCGTCTGTGTATCTTTGATGTCATTGGAATATATTTGTTTTTGTTGACAAACACATTTGTTTGCAGTCTATTGTTTAAAATGAGGCCAATATTTTTATACATATTACATAAATAATAGTCAAATATCCGTGAAATTCTATATGCAAGCAATTCACATTTTCTGGAATTATAATTTATTGCTAAATTTCTTCGGTAAAAGTCATAATTAATAAGTATTTTCAAACAAAAATATTTTGTTTTATTTTACATAAATGCTATTTGTTAATGTATGTGACTTGCTTATTTATGTGGCTTAATTTACCACATTAATTTCGTTTACATGTTTACTTTACTTACTTCTTTTATTTGGTAAAATTTAATAACAAATGTTTGAATCAGAGAGATAATAATACTCATTAAAAGCATAATGCCTTATTTTAGTAATAAAGCAAAATAATTTTTTGGAAAAAATCAAAAACTAGTCTACACCCTAACCCTAACCCTGCCATTTCTAATATTTATATACAAAACGTTTAAAAATATTTATTTTATATTATAAGAAATTGCTTACATTTTAAAATTTCATCAGTGTCTTTTATATTAAGAATTAAATAAATACTGGGTATATGACTTTTCCACATTTGTAGATTTACATTTTTCGGACATTTTTCCTTTCTTTGAGTTTACGTGGCCTATGACTTTTCCACGTTTGTAGACTTATATTTTTCCTTTTTTTGAGTTTACATGGCCTATGACATTCCACGTTTGTAGACTTAAATTTTTTTCAGATGTTTTTCCTTTCTCTTAGCTTAGTGCTAAATTAAGATACCTATTCATCATAGGTATTGAACAAAATCAAAATTTCATGACAGTATTAGTATAAACATTGAAGAACAAGAAAGAAAAACTTAAATATACATAAATTCGAATATTCTTTATTGTAGAATCAGATTTTATTTCCGTATTTTAAAGAATGTATGTTGTTGTTATTTACAATTGCACTTAAATTAAATTTTAAGACATTCTACAATTAAGTGATTGTTAAAATACTTGAAGTTGTTTAATAGTTTATGAATTTTAAAATAAAAACTTTATAATTATTGAGAAAAAAATAAATATTTCAATATGTTGAATATAATCAAAGTTTAACAAAGGTTTGCATTGTTTCACAGCAAGTACATGTGATTAAAAGTTATTAGACTTTTTAGTCTTATGAGAATGTGCTAGCCACATTTGCTTAAAATATGCAAAATTTAATATATTTTTGTAAGATTATATCATTATATATATATATATATATATATATATATTGACTGAAAGTAATGTAGTATTATGATGAAATTTTTGCAAGCTCATAAAGGGCCATGAGAGCAATCAAAGGTGTATTAAAGTCATTCAAATAGGGACTGTAACCCCTCTTTTAGATACTACTACCTCTATGGTTGACTCAATTTAATTTTTCCATAGAAAATTTCAATAATCCAAAAAAAGAATACTTTATTTAGACTTGATTTAAGTTAAATTTAAAATTACATAAATATAATATATATCTTGCAATAATAGATTATTATTTTTTTCCTTCCTAGTTATATATGATATCGTTCTTAAATATATAACATGTTATCGCGTGTTACTGAGTGCTACAAATGTGGTTAATTATGTAAAGTCTTCAGTCTATATCGTGTATTTTTTTAAACTTCCTATGAATTTTATTGCTTTTCTTATAGATTTTTACTCGTGTACACACTATTCTATACTTCTTCCTTCATGGAATATATTAATTGATTATGGTAGCATTGTGTATTAGAATATTGGGCTTTTTTGTAGAAGCACTAACCTTTTTAAAATAAAACGCATTCGAAGATAATTTTTACACTGATTTTAAAAATAATAGTCATTTTATGAAGAAATTTATATTATTTACATTAGTAATTTTACATTAAAATTTTCAATTCCTGAACAATTATTGAATACCAAATTCAAGTATTTTACAACTTCTGTAGCCTGAATTGATCATTGCATGTGCATCCGAAATGAACTGTATATCTCCAGAATCATTCTTTTCAATTATGTAGCATACCTAAACAATAGAGGTAAATAGTTTACGTAATGCATATTTTTTAAATTAAAACTATATACACATTAGCAGAGTGCAAACTAAATGCATGAGGAAAATTGTATGCATAACACTTAACAATTATATATTTTTGACATTTTGCAATTCATTAATTTCTAATATTAAACACATGCGCAAGGCCCACCAAAGTAAAATTGACTAGATTTTAGCTTAACATACACCATTATTTTAAAACCACAATCGTTAAAAAACGTTTTTTAAAGTTAATTTTTGTTTAAATTTCCAGTCAAAAACCGCTTCTTATACCAAATAAATAACCATTTTAGTTCAATTTTAAACCAAATAAAAACAAATTATGTCAAATAATACCATTTTATCATCATAATTTAGGTCATTTTAAACCAATATATAACCACTTTTAAACCAATTTTTTATTGCAAAATCTTTTCATAAAAAGCCATTTATAATTCGAATTACGGCCTATAAACAAAATTAATTAGGTCCAACTGTTTTAATCATAATAATATTACATACAGTTCTGAATACATGCTTACAATCTGTTAACAATTTGGTATAAAATTGTATAAATATACTTTTAAAATCTGTTACCTAACGTACATTTTGTTATAGTTAACCAATTTTGCTAGTCAAATAAGAAGTCAAAATGGGTGCAGTTAAGCAAAATAGCACGAATTTTGATCTCTTTATTATACTCTCCCTGCAAATATTAAGCACACTTTTTTTAAAAGAATATCTCTTTTCCAATAATTGGGAAACCTTCTCTATTGCGATGGTATTTGCAATAGGATTTATATAGTAAAATTTTTGCCTTTCTAATGCCCAACAATGTTTAGTAAAAAATCTATTAACATAATATGTTATTATAAGTTGAATAAATTCTAATTTCTGTAAAATCTATTTGTAAAACCTTATACAGTCAACACTGATTACATATATGTGAGATCATTCTTGAGTGTATGTAATTCATATAAAAGCATTTCCACTGAAGCAAGTCTTCACATATGACACAAAAAAATTTTGCAGTAACTAAACTAGAAAAAATAATTGTATATTGTATTTTAATTATATCAAATCGTGAAATTTTAAATGGTATATGCATGTAATTGATGTTACAAAACTGATTCACAGTTCACTGAGATAAGCATTGTTTATTTGATTTGTTGCACAAACATGAACAAATATGTTAATATTTACATGTAGAAATCAATGTATGCAACAAGACTATCAAATGTACATTTATTCTAGATATTAGGACGAATTTTCGAGTGTGGTGAAATAGATTTCAGTTTCACACCAGGACAATAAAAATTAAATTTGTATCAACAAATCTATTAAAATTTCAATAGATGATTTTTTTAAATTTTGCCATTATCTCACTATAATTTGATAAAGGAATAGGTATCATTTGGATATGTGCATACTCATTCATATATCGGATTAATGTATGCATATTTTAAATAATTGTAAAAACAATTTGGATAACATTCATTTGGCAAAAGTACACTTGTATTTACAAAATTTTTACGCAGTCATTCATTTACTCCAATGAATGAAGTTAGGAACGTAATTTTCTTCCAGGATTTGGCATTGGTTGCTGTACTTCCTTTTCTAGTGCTCTACGAATAATTATCCACACTCTGAAAGTTGTAGTTGCAAGTGGAACTAATGTAAGGATAAATGTAATCCATGAAAGATGGTATGCCCATCCATAGCTATCGAAAATGAAGTGTTTCAGGAAATATGCTCTAGCTAGTGTTGTGCCAATGAATGCAAAAATAGTATGACAGGTTGCTACTCCCACAACTATTAATGACATACATCTATCTTCAGTATAATAGAACATCTAAATATTGTATCTAGGATCATACAATTCTACATAATCAGCCGAATATTAACATTTACATATTACTTTTAACTCATTGCAAGTAATATGTAAAAATGGGTCATTGTGGTTTTGCAAAGAATATAACTAAAAAATGAAGAAATATATAATTTTTACTTTTGTTGTGTACTAGAAGAAAAATCTAATATTAACTTCAACTCTTAGTACTTGATTGGATTGTGTAAGCACATGTGCAAAAACATGAGAACAGGTATTTTAAATGTCATTGCTTTCAATGACGAGTCTCATTGTTCAACATGCAAAATTGCATTTACGATTATTTAGGCAGCCACAGGATTTTCAATATTCACAAAGTGGAAAATATATTTATCTGATTTTTTGGACTTTCTAATCCATCATCAGACCGCAGGTTACTTCATGCTAGTTGATATGTTTGTTACAATAATGAGGAAATTTTTTAGCAATAAATTCCCCATATTTAAAATATAAGAATTATGTTTTGTGCAAATGTAAAATATTTTAGGAGGAGAGTTTTCAAATTTTGAAGGGAATCCAGAGGAAATTATGACTAAAGATACATATATATATATAGAATTTCACTTACTTGATATGAGCTAATGCAACCAAGGAACATGGCTGAAGCTGATGAAATTAACAAAAACAGAAAAGCAGATACGTTTAGAGAATAAAATAAGCGCTGAGGAATATGTTCTACTCCTAGAGTGTAACACGTAATTCTCTAGGTAAGCAATATCGTAGCAGTGAATCTTTTACCCAATTTGATGAGTGTAATACAATTATTTGTAGTATCGATGTAGTGATTGCAAAAATTACACTGATGCCAATCAATACAAAAGACTTTAAATTCATTACTAAATCATAAAATAAATTTAGTTATTAAAATTGTACAGGTTTCTTAATCCAAAATATTAAACACATTGAATGACGTTTAGTTGAACTCTTTTGATAGAATTCCAAATCAATACAAACCATTTCAACCTACATGTGAACCAGACATATAATATAGTCAAATTACCTTGATACAGATTGTTTAGTTAAAAGTGTTGAATTTATGAGGTTTTAAGAAGTAGAGTACTAAATCTATTCAGTGTGTAATCAACACCCACCGTATTTACATATCAATAGGTCTTAATGCAAAAGTCTACTCGTAGAACTGACCATTCTAGGATTATGAAAACATAAATATATAATATATATATATATAAAACATATAATTTTATAAATGATATTTGTATGATATTTAAAATGATATCATCAAATTATGTGTAAAGAACTACTTTTGCATCTTCCCACTCATAGGGAGTGCATCGTATTCAATAATTCATATAATATTATAAGTACCATTTACATAAATAACCATTTTTTTGTATCAATTAGGGAAGTGATCCAAATTCAATACGTTAACAACACCGTTAACAAATGGTTTTTTACGTTAACATGCCTGTAAATCGTTAACTTACACTAATAATAAATTCACTAAAGACGAAGTTTACGTTAAAGGCGTGTATTTTCCGCAAATGTTATTACAAATAAATTTGACACATTTAGGTTCTGCACATTTCTTCAAATATATTTATTCAAATAAATTTATTAAGCGTATGCAGACATTTAAAGTTAGAATTGTTGTTTATGGTTGCATTTTCACTTGTGAACGTATTGAATTTGGATCACTTCCCTTATGCATTTATATATATATATATATATATATATATATATTTGAAAAGAAAAAACTAGTGNTGTGTGGCGTTTTTATAGAACGATTCATAATTACAATTTCGATTCTTTCAACGTTCTTTGTTCAGGTTTGCTATTCTTTATAAATAGGGTGCTTTAGCTCTTAGTTCAGACAGTGTTTAAATGTATAAATGTTTTCAGAACCATTTTAAGAGTTTTCTTTCAAATTCATAAAGAATTTCTTATAATTTTTGGAAAAAATTTTTTGACTGTTCCTCCAACCGTACTTTCATACCAACTTTCTCCAGAAAAATTAAAAATGTGTTTTGTTTACAGTATGACTAAAAAACCTATCGAAATTATTTTGATTTTTTCGCTGATTTTGCTTTTTAATTCTAAATCGATTCAAAATTTCGATCGATTCAAATTGCCACATCTTAGAAAAAACAATCTTTATTTCCTTTTTTCCACACACATAAATGGTACTCAAAATATAAGAAGCTTGTAGAAGTTCTTTTGTCATCACTGTACAAAAAACACCACAATGCCTTATTCCCGTCAACATTCACGACCAAACTTATAGTAAATATTAGTGTAATGTTAAAAAATAGTATTATACAAACGACAATCAAAGGCAACAAAACAGAAACTGCAGCAAGCTCCTAAAAACAAAGTTAAATATTTATTATGGACAAAGCAAAGAGAATGAACACATATTATGATTTAAGATGTAACAGAGATATGTACAAAACAAAACAACAAATGAACACTCGGCCAAAATAATTTAGTAGGGCGTGAGTGATTTTTGTTATTCTGTACAGCAATATTTATCGGCTTGAATTGAATATATTTGCTGGGAGAAGCCAATAAAATTGAATTTTATGTCATATCTTAGTTAGCAATAATACATTATTATGGCCCTAGCTTTTCTGATTTGAAATGAAATTCATTAATAATTTATTATCACTTATAAATGCATCATTATCAAGACAATTTATACCAGATATTTTTAGCTCTACACCGAATAGTAATAATTCATTGTGATTGTATGTAGATTCTTTTACATTATGTATTCATGTGTAAATTGATATTTGATTACTTATCAAAAGTCCGCTAATTTTGCTAAATTTGTCCAGGTGTTTGATGTACTTAGCTCGGCTATCTGAGTGTGATGCTATTAATGTATATCATCAGCAAATCCAAGATCTTTATTCCAAGCCAGAGTTTAAATTGCGTTGGGCTGTTTGAGGTAAAGTCATAGAGAGCTTTGAACATTTTCTCAAAAATAGGAAGAGACTTGTATAAACTACCAGGCTAGTCAATCTTATAAAGATCTTTCATTTGTGCAATCTCTGCATGAACAAGAGAATTCAAAAGAACCAATAACGAATACAAATCATTTAAAGATGGGGATCACATCTGCTACAGGAAAGGTTGAACTCCCAAGACTCCAGACCTATGGCCTTTGCATGATACGATTATTATATTAAGGTTACCAATATGACTTGAATGTCAACACAATTGAATTAGCTTTGACGGACTAAATGGAATACAATCCACATATTAATCAAGAAATTATGCAAATTATTCAATCAACTTCATAGTGTAGGGCATATGCGAATCTATGATGTGAAAGACACTATCAATGGCGTATAAGAAAAATAGTTTAGACCGGGCTTGGCCCGAAAAATTGGTATTTTGACAAAGCCGGGCTGGGTTTGGGCCTAAGGTGTATTGGGCTAGGCCCGGGATTGGGCCTAAGTAATCGGCTCTATTCCAATAAATCTGTTTCCAGCGCATGATAAATTGAATTGAATGCATTAAAAGAATTGATGAAATGTTCTTGAAATGAAGAAATTTCGACTATTGATATTTGTTCGTGTATCTTCGAAATTTTAGAATTGATCGAATCAAAGCTTTGTAGGGGCGTGTATAAAGCGGGAAACAAGTTCCAGATAAAAGTAAATTTCTAAAAGTATAGAAAAGACTGTTTTATTTAAAATAAACATTCATAACTTACCTCAAACTGCTCAGTGTTTAAAATTATATGGTTAATAAATCTCTAGGTAGCATCTGAACACACGCATTAAGTGCATGCTTTACTTACATTGTGATTGGAACTTTGTTTCCGTGACAACCTGTGGAAATTAAATATATTATTTGCGACCCACCCTGTGGAAATTGAACTAGAATGTGGTTTTAATAGCACATTTGGTTCTCGCTGGGTTAATTTCTCTTAGAATACAGTAATCGTATCAAGAAATTATTCTCATGTTTGGTAGCCATCTTGTGGCAAAATAAACAATTGCAATTATTGAATGCTGTCAATTTTTTGTTTTCTTCGACATGTAAATCATCATTTCATTTATACAAGGTTTCATATCTAAAAAATTCAAATTGATGACGTCTATTGTTAATTTCAGAATTGAACTAAGCCTAGTATAGTATCAATTATTATTTCAAAAAAAATTGAAGTACAAGCCCGCTACAGAATGAAAAACTTAAATTTTTCATTGAATGTAAAATGCATCTTTGATTAAACCTCTATGAATGAAATGTTGTTTCGGCAAATTGATAATATATTTCATACGATTTTAGTACGGGCACAGCCTGCAATTGATTTTCAGTATTTATTCAAGTGTACTGGTATGTATGACAAATTTTAAACTTAAAATCCGTTATTATTACCTAATTAGACTTTAGTAGAACACTATATTAAGCGAGAATTACAGACCGTCTGTATCACTTCAACCCACAAAAATTGTTTCTTCGATAATAAATCATGTATCTTAGAGTAGGTATAATATTTATAATTTCTTACATCTTCAAAATTGTAGTGAAGTTGATGTTTGAAATTTTTAGTTTTTTGTGTGAAACTGTGAAATCAGAGTGTTCAAATGATTCTTAAAGAATAACAGCAATTCTAGTGTTAAAACAATGAAACTTAATAAAATCAAGGAGTCTCTATTATTTAAGTATCAATATTTTTTTAAAGGAATAATATAATTTCATCTCAAAATATTTTTATTTCTTTTTCAACTTCCCACATTCTAATTAAGAATTTTTTCTATAATTTTGCAAAATATTTCTGAATGCGTTTGTATATTTAAAATAAATCACATAATTTACGAAGGGTTTAAATATAATTCATTGGAATTATAAATACTGTGCTTACATATATGACATTCGTTTTTTAGGATTGATTGTCAAGTATAGCTATGAGGCCTCCACCAAAAGATAAATATTTTGACACAGATGAACCTTCATCATTTTTTCATTAATGATATGCTTTCTCCAATCGATGACATTCATGCTGATCTCTTTGCACTGGATTGGAAATTGAACACAGTTTATGTTTCTTAGTAACCCACTGTAATTTAGATTATTAAGTTTAGTTTCAAAAATTATTTTTAGAAATATATACAAAAATTATTAAAATAATGTCTAATTTTTTCAGAAAAAGCAAATAAATCTCTTAAAGGGACAATCAAGTAGATCGTGTTTTATATAATGTTGTCCGTCAAAAACTCCCACTTGGAAAAATTTCCACTTTAATGATGCCTCCCTTGATTTTACTATCTGTCAAATACACATTGCGTTTGTTTCCTACAGCATTCACATCCCAACATGAATGTTTTACGAATATTACTTGGAAATATTTATAAATTAAAAAAGTTTTTATTTTTGCAATTGACATGTGTTTTCTGTGAAACGTATTTGTTTTCCTCAATATTAAAAAAATATTGCTGCATGTTTGGCCAATAATGGCGGACATACAAAATATTAGTGAGTTTTTCTGAATTAACTATTTACTCTCTACACGGTGTCATCATATTGTTTCTATATTGCGTTTTTTAGGGTAAAATACAAAAATTTCTAAATTTGGAAAGTGTTCCCAAACTTTTGGCCAGTACTATATATATATATATATATAATATATATATATTTAATATATATAATATATATAATATATATATATATAATATCTATCTGCGACTGACTTGCAATTACCAAATGCTTTACTTGAAAGTGCAGAACATTCAAAGTGTTACAACAAGCTGACAGTACCAGATTAGGCTAAAGCTGACCGGTCCAACTTCAAAGAAGCAAGAATAGAGGAGAAGATGTAATGCGAGCTTTATTACAGATTAAAAGATTACCAAGTCAACAGTGCTGAATGCGTTTTATTCTATATGAGAAAGTAAGTAATGTTTACTTAGCAATAAAAGTGTTACAGAATGGCAAGCTATCTGGAACTGTTGGCATGCTGTGTGTGTTGGAAGCAAATATGGAATTGGATCGGTTCTCCGATCAGTTCGGACCGCCTCAGATATACATTTTGAGAAAATTTCGGTGTATATTGTACATTTTATTCATTTCGCACATTTTTACATTGAATGCCACTTAAGGAGTGTTAACAATCTCATTCGAAGTGAATTTAGTAATCGAATTTCGTTGTTCATAAAACAGGTTCCGTGTTATTCTTTCTAACACCTTATAAAATTGGTGACGAATATTTCAAATCTGAAAATGGATTCATGTTAGCTATCGCATAAAATTATAATTGTAAAGCAACCAAAGGCAACTGCTTTTATAAATTTGCAAATGGAAAAGCAGAAGAAACAAAAAGAAGTAAATGGAATACATTAGTTGCAGCAAACCTTGCCAAAATTTAATGATACTAATATAATTATAAAATTTTCATGTAAGATACAATGCCAACTTAGTTTTCAGAAGGTTCGTGATTGTTATAATTCGTGAAACAAAAATTTTTATAGAGCCATACCTTTGGAATGGCAATACATTCTTATACAGTTTTTTAGTGTCTTGCAATAAAAATTTTTCGTGTGTTCTTTAATAAGCCGTTGTTTCGGCTATTCTTGTTGTCATCGGCTTAGCTGCAATTTTGAACTAAGTTTTATCTTGTTGTTCTCAATTCATAACGACATTGCAACATGGTGATGTTTTGGATTTGAACAAAATAAAATTAATAGGAAGGTAATAATATAAGAAACTGAACTATTTAAAGTCTATATTTATGATTATAGTTGGTAACAATTTTAGGGGATTGGATTATTACAAAGCTTACAAATAAGCCAACAAATGAATTTGTTGGAGTTTTGGCAGAGCAACAGTCAATATCCACTCATAATCAAAGTCACGCCAATCAAATTTGCTTCTTGTGGGTGAACAACTACATATAAAGAAGCAACCTCTTTCTATAGATGGAAATTGGCCAACAATTAAGGCCCACGCCCAGCCAAAATCCGGTTAGGCCCATTTACATCCTAGTCATTTAAGCCCATTTTATGATCATTGGCAAAACAATTCTTGAATTTTTTGGCTTGCTTGAACAAAATTGATTGCATTAGATTGTAGTACGAGAAGAGCATTTGTAATGTTTCAAAATTTAACATTGATTTTTCAACAAATTGCTTTTAAGTTATATAGGATTCATTACATTTCAGTTGATTTGTATGCACTGATTGCGTAAGTCGTCCCATTTTCCAATACCTCGGTCTAAGCCCGATCCTGTTCTCTCGAGTATAATCTATATGTCTATTTTTTGTCTCACGACAGTGTTGAAGCACAAAAAAAATTTTATTGGCATTTGAAGAAAAACGTAAATATATTTTAAGTCCATGTTTAATTATTGTTAGAACATTTATTTATTTCCGGATAAGTTTCGTATCAAAAACAAAAATTCTTTTAAAAATTGAGAAGTTCTATGCATGAAATATCGCCTTAGGCATTGAATAAGCAAAAGAACTAAAATCCATACAGTATATGGCTTGAGTTCAAAACCTATTCCTTTCTGAAATGATCACAATAAAAAATTGGAATATTTTTGCAATTATGCAAAATGTAAAAACTTCTTTGTGTAAATTATGCACTGGTTTTTCATAATAATAGAGCATACTCTAAGTAATCTTGAAAAAAGTCATTTATTATATCAATGAAATTCATAGCGAAGTTCATAAGCTTTTGGAAAGTGAAATTTATTTACAGAAAAATTTGAATGAATTTCAAATACGCATGATGCATTTAAAATAAGAGAGAAAGTATATTCCTACATTGGAGAACTTTTGCAGAAATAAATGAAAAAAATGAATTTTAATTAAGTAGAAAATTTCATCAAATTATGAAAAATATAAGAAACCTCAAGATATCTAAGCGATGGACTATTGATTGATATTTCGTATGATAATACACGTGATAAAATTTATTCCATAATAGATCAAAATTGCAAATTTATCATTAATAAAACTTCAAAAAGTGGCAACACTAGAAAATTTAGTATTGGATCCAGATTAACATTTTTCCCTCAGAACTGATATCACTGCCTCCCAATTGTAACTTACCTGTATTGAACTGGTTTGATGATATTCTCCTAATTAACAAATAAAAGTAGATGATGAGTTAACTGCATCAAAACCATTTCCCATTTCAATTTTTGAGGTTACTGAAGTGTTATGCATGTGTTCAAGTCCTTGTAGGAATTTTGCTTTATTTACATCTTGGAAATTATCAAGTTTTTTAAATACTGCATAAAATCACAATCATTTGAGAAAGCAAATTTACCAAAAGAATATATCCACGTGTGGGCAATTAGTCTACATGGAAATTTACATTATATATTCAAATTCCTGTTTTCAATTAATGCTGAAGCCCTCTTATGTTCGTTTGGTAAGTAAGAGGATATTGTTTATTTTGGATTTCTAACTCGAAATGTTCTGATAGCAGGATGTGACGATCACTCTCTAATGATGCTTGACGTAACCAACGGAAAACAACTAAGAAAAATTGAGATCATAACAGATGAAAGCAATGACGAATATGGAATAAATAAAATCCCATTTTATATCACCGCATCCAATGACTCATTGTTGATTTTTACTCAAAACCATGAAATATTTAAACTTGAACTTTAATGAAATTTTAGTAAAACACTCCATTAAAACAGTAGGAAGTTTTTATCAGTGTAACCAAGATTTTTTGTTTTTAGACAGCAACGTTTATTTTAATATCATAATTAAATATAATAACATATTTAAACACAACTCATAACTTGTGCATAATTTCAAATTTCTAAAAACTATTGAATTTTTTTTCTCTATTATGAGTAACAATATTTAGACTCAACAGCACGCAAAATCAATTTTCATACGCCATCACGCGACACAAATATTTCGTAGCAAAAATACTTCGTGGAATCATAATATCTAATTAGTAATTGAAATCGTGTACATCAGGTACATTAGATTGGCATAATAATAAAAATTATATATGAAGTTTAATATATATATAAATATATATATATATATATATATATATATATATAATTCAAGAACATATTTCAGGTCATCTTAAATCAGAAATTTACCAACATCAACATCCAATTAAAAAAGAAAATTTTGAAATATTATTAAAAACAAACTATCCGATAATTGCAGAATCACTATATATAAAGAAAGAAATAAGATCAAGATTAATGAATAAGCAGAAGAATTATTATAACATCAACATTTTCTAATGCATGCAATTTTAATTAATTTTAAGTGTAGTTAATTGTAATTAGTTTTCCTTCCAAATTTGTTCTGATAAAGATTTTGAATCGAAACNAGCTACACATACAACGCAGTCACTAACAAATCAGATTTTAAATCCTTAATATTCGCTCGACTGCTACACCTTATGAGAGAGCATACTCTGCATCAAGGTTGCTTTTAAATGTCTGAAGTCAAATGTTTCTGTGTCGGTATTTAGATATGAACTCTATTTTGGATTTTAATTACGTGTATTTTGTAATATAATGAAATATTTCAATTTTTCACTCATTTTTTTAAATGTGGTGCAGATGCTGCAGATAAATTTTTGATTTTACGCCGCCATCAAAAATATACTTGTGTAACCGGTATGCAGCTCTTATTAAGATACTTAATATGGAATACTGCAATTGTTATTGTACATTATTAAACATTTAAATTATGCATAGCTTAATATATTACTTCCAAACTAAGCTATTTCTAGTCACAAACAATTTTTGTATCTCTAAACCTCTTATCAAACTTGTAAATTCTGGATTTGGCCACATCTATGAGTAAGTGAGCTTCCCTGTTAGGGTGAAAATTTTTGACAAAAATATCAACTATTTTATAATAAAAAATTCTATTAATTTATTTTGTTGTTCAATAAAGGTGTTATTGGTTATTGAATTTTTTATCATTTGATGTGGATATCCATTCATTTTTAAAAATTTGTTCATTTTGTGTAATGCAGATTTTCAAGATAATACACCTAGATTTTATATAAATACCAAAATTGGGACAGCCTAATATTCTAGTTATATTTCCTAAATTTTTTCTTGTCTATTCTAAGTATTTCACCTAAAATCTAGGTTTGCTTTGTACCTAAAAATCCAAGTGATTTCTTGGGTGTCTCAATTCTATGAATTTTACCTGAAATCTAGTTGATTTCTTAGGTATTTGTATTTAGGGAAGATACCAAAATGATTCTAGCTATTTTTGCTAAATGTTTTGTGTGATATCCAAAATTATTTGATTTCTGCGAAATATAATCTTATATACATACAAACTTAGATTGTAATACTTTTAAAAAATATATTGTATATTAAATGTCAAAAAAATACATTTATTACAATGCATTATTCATTTATTTTCAGTTTATATTCGAAATTCTAACATTCAATGGGAATGCAGTCCAAACAGAAGTTTATCAATTAAGATCCACAAGAGTTTTTCTTCGCGATTGTAGCAACAATTGAGTCAGTAAGAAAACTGAAAGCTTGGCTATTCTCTCAACAGCTTCTAAAATTGCCTCAACAGCAGTAACTTCATGAATAAATGTAAAAAAATTCACTTGGATTCGCCAAAATCATTCAAGAAATACATCCAATGCTAATAGAATCTAGAACTTCCATCACCTAAATAGAGAACCCAACATCAGTACAATTCAATTAATGTAACTATACAATACAATCAACATAAAAAACTAACCCGTTAACTGCCGATGTCATCTGTAGGTGACACTTATTATTTGACGTGTATTTTCTAATTATAGCTGTTTTGCTTATCTTTAGCTCATTTTCTAGTTTGGTATGAATAGGTTTACAATATATATACTGGGTTTTGGCATTGCTTTGTAGCTGCATATAAAAACAGTGCACTGTTTGTGCCTCTATGACATATTTTCAAAGTCTTCTACTACGCATAAAACAATCATTCACATCTTTTTAGATATGCAATGATTAGCAATAAAAAGACATTTCACAATAATCTAGTAACACAAAGAAATGATGTAAACAATTTTTTCAACTACTGCTTATATTCTGTTTATTTAAATAGCATGTCTCATAAATGTGAAAAAATTAGTCTCAGAG
This sequence comes from Hofstenia miamia, assembly GCA_900660155.1. Classification (NCBI taxonomy): domain Eukaryota; kingdom Metazoa; phylum Xenacoelomorpha; order Acoela; family Hofsteniidae; genus Hofstenia; species Hofstenia miamia. Next base: position 746,269 of record CABFPE010000334.1, on the reverse strand, counting down.
GTTAGGGGTGGACACACCTCCCCCCCGCCTGGGAGGTCAGGCAACTCACCTTTGGTTACCCACTTTATCATTAATTGATTAAATCCCCTTAAGAAAATTGCTCTTACAACCATATAAAATGGTTACAATCTTGATAAAATTTCAGTTAAAATTAGTGAAATAACACCTCTTGATTTATTTAATTTATTGTTTTCCCAAGAAATATTTGAACATATTAGAAATATGAGTAATGTGTATGCATTACAAAACAATCATCAATTGACTGTTTCTATAAAGGAAATTCAGTTATACATTTCAAGCTTGCTGCTTATTCATCATTTAACTCCAAAAAAGATTGATATGTTATGGGAGTGCTCATCATCATCAGATATGCGTAGCGAAATGGATGCCCAAAATACCTGGATTAATTACCAAACCAAGGGTGGATCTTTTAATTCAAAGCAATTTTCAACGTTTTTTGTTCAAATATTTTTAACTAGAGGGGCAGCTAGTAGTGCGAAAGTAGAAGGAATAAATATTCATGGTAATGTGGATTGATGAGTACAATATGGTATCTGCAATTATGATGGGATTGATCATAATAGAATACATGGAAATCAGTGTAAGATGTGCATTTAAAATGCAAGAACCTGAGACCATTGCTCAAATTGCAATATTGGTTTACATATAAATTGCTTTTATGCATTTCATAACTTGTAATAAAATAATTTTTTTTGGTATTTTCTCCTAGTACGTCACCTGTAGATGACGCAAATATTATTAATAAGTATTGCGCACTAAAATTGCACAATGTAGTTTTAAAATTGGAAAATTTGAACTGCATATTGGAAAAAAATTAGAAATTGGCTTAAGTATTTACCTATGGCATTTCATTTAGTTAATTTTATGTTTATTCCTGGCAATATATATATATATATATATATATATATATATGTATATATAGTATTGGAAAAAAGAATTCGGTCACCCATGACTTGTCATAAATATTTCTAAAAAATGGACGCCAAGAATGTCATAGGTAAGTTTTAATTAGATTTGGTGTTCAAAAAAAAGCAATTAATTCATCAGTGTTGAGTCATAATAATCACTGTTTATTTTAATTTTCAAGAAGTAATTCTGCAATGCTTGTGGTTACGTAATATTTTCTTGGAAAAATGTATTCCGCCACTTCAGACTAAATCTGGGTATTTGAAAATAATTTCATTGGTTGAGCTTTTTAGTATTTTATATTGAAAATGTCGAGCAAAGGTTTTTGTTTGCCATTTATTATGCCTGGTTACGTACCACTTGCGAAGAATAGGCTGATCGTCACTTTGTGATAGCAAGAACTGCGTGAAACGTCCTGAAGAAGTACTCAATTGGGACTTTTGTGGCATCCAGAAAGCTATTCTTAACCTCAAAGCAAAAATTACACCGGCTGAGGTGGGCCAATTTGATGAGAAACAATTCACTGAACATTGGTCTAAAGTTATATTTTCAGATGAGACAAGATTTGAGCTATACTCATCAAAAAGAATGCTGATAAAGAAACCAACTGATCAGAAGTTCAGATTCTTGCTTTAATTTAATCGGGGCACCATGAAGTATGGTGGGAAGTCTGTAAAGATATGGGGTGAAATTTGGAAGTGTGGCCTTCGCAAGATTGTTCACATCAATTGTACACTCCGGAGCTCTCAATATGCTCGGATTTTCGAAATGAAACTCTTGTCTCTCCTCATATGTGATTCATTATATCAGCAGGATCGTGTTCCATGTTATCTCCCAAAAGAAATGAAAAAATTCTCCCACAATAATGGGGTTGCTATACTCTCCGACTGGCCTGGCCAATCTCCATACCTTAACATCATCGAGAATATGTGGAAAGAGGTCAAATATCGAATTGGACAGCACAGTCTTCACACTGAAAACGAGCCGTGGAGCGCAATAAAGAAAGAAATCTGTGCAATTTCCAACAGCTTTATTGAAAGACTTTTCGTTTCAATCCATGATCACCTTTAAGCTGTTATTCGCTCAAAGGGACACCCTACAAAATATTAGAAGAGATTTTGTGGCTAAGTGCTTATATTGCGTCAGTTATTAATTTATGTATCCTATTTTGAATTTACTCTTTTTGGATTTGCTCATTTGGTAATTTTTTTTCCAGTGGCCGAATACATTTTTCCAATGCAAATTTTCTAATTCTGATTAAAAATTAATAACTAATTGTTATTCTACATATTTTATGGCATTTGACATACAGATTTTCCTTTTTCAATCAAAGTAACACTTAGTTAAAATCTTGGACACACTCTGTCCAATGAATGTTCATTATTTATTCAAAATTGTAGGGTGACCGAATACATATTTCAAGTACTGTATATTAAATCTATATATTATTATTGTATCCATTAATTGGTCAGGAGTATTATTTGATGAAATGTATTTGAACTTAAAAACAAATTTGGTTCAGCTACTAATAACGTTACTTCCTAAGAATAACCAACACTGTAATTAAGGGACCTCTTAGGTTATTATTTGAAAAATGTTCAAAAATATTTTTTATCTTATTTTAATAGCTTAGAATGTATATTGAAAGATATATTCTGCCTTAAGTAGATATAATTTGCCCATATAATAAAAAATGATTTAAAAACAATTCGCGAGATTAATTAGGGGTAGAACTCCCATCCAGTATTCAGACTCCTTAAAAAGGGTACTCCATAGCAACAGACACAAAAGATATAGACCTAATTGATCGCCGATTCTGCGACAACCAAGAATCAGTAATTGAACATACAGGCGCATATCAATAATTTCAAAAAAGAGGGAGGCAATTCTTATATACATAAGCCTGGGTAGTTTTTAACCATCTTAGCTCAATGCTGTGCTGGGCCATGCATATATGAAATTGGCATGTCCCAAAGGGGGCCCCCTAAATACGCCTCTGTGAACATAACTAAGTTTTCTGTAGATAACAAGAAGAGATGAGTCCACCAATTACACATGGCATCACATTGAAAATCCATCACGAGCTTAGTGATTCTTATACGAAATAAACGGTGCTGCCCTATGTCTCTCACTTCGCATTAACTATCTCAATGAAGTTTATTATCCATAGGCTTATAATTAGATAATAAATAATATAAATAGAATGTAGTTACCATGCATTTGTGCAGGCCACCATGCATGATTTAACCACAGGGTTAAATATTATATGCTTTGTTCAAATGAAATGGAAAGAGCAAGGTTTTATTCACTAGCTGTACACCTAACTTAATGCGATCACAATTTGGGGTGACTGAATCAAGAAGCTATTAGTCACGACTCATTTCAGCACAATTATCAAGGTATCGCTAAAGCCTATCTGATTATACTCATAATGAAAATAGTTAGTCCTGCAAGTGAGCGAGAATAACACGAGAACAAAGCTAAACCAAATTGATTCAATCAAACGATTTACGGGTTGCCCTACGTTTGCATACAAATAACATGATCAATACCTGTAGTTTCCCTACACGTAATTCCCTAATTTATTTCAAAGTTTAATTTAAGCAATGTAAGTTTGAATCAAGAGGACAATCCAATACTGCACTATTTCAAATGATTAGTCTTGAAATTAGAAAAGTTACAAATAAATAAATTAAATCAAATAAATCAAATAACACTACAAATAAATAATAGAGTATATCAATAAATAATATTATTATAATGTATATCAGGATAATCAAGGATACTTTCGACATTAGTCTCTACCAGTTTCCCGAGTTACAGCAATCAGAGTCCTATTGTTTTTTGAGATCCAAAACTTTCACTATTAGTCGATACCAGTTTAATTGACACAATCAATTTTAGGTATGCATTCCCGATAATACTTGACTAATAACAATTAAAACATTTTTTTAAACCCAAGAAAATTGGATATACTAAAATTCTTTTTAAAAATATGAGGGTATCAGATTATGGTTATGAAAATGGTTGGGCTGCTAGATATGAGCATAAAGAATGGAAAGACCCTATGGAATTATCTGTCATGCCTCCCGAAATATTTTGAAGAAAGTAGTATCCAAAAATGTTGAATTTGGTTGTCAGTGTAAAAATGAAATTTGATTCTTTGATTTTAANATTTTCCTTTTTCAATCAAAGTAACACTTAGTTAAAATCTTGGACACACTCTGTCCAATGAATGTTCATTATTTATTCAAAATTGTAGGGTGACCGAATACATATTTCAAGTACTGTATATTAAATCTATATATTATTATTGTATCCATTAATTGGTCAGGAGTATTATTTGATGAAATGTATTTGAACTTAAAAACAAATTTGGTTCAGCTACTAATAACGTTACTTCCTAAGAATAACCAACACTGTAATTAAGGGACCTCTTAGGTTATTATTTGAAAAATGTTCAAAAATATTTTTTATCTTATTTTAATAGCTTAGAATGTATATTGAAAGATATATTCTGCCTTAAGTAGATATAATTTGCCCATATAATAAAAAATGATTTAAAAACAATTCGCGAGATTAATTAGGGGTAGAACTCCCATCCAGTATTCAGACTCCTTAAAAAGGGTACTCCATAGCAACAGACACAAAAGATATAGACCTAATTGATCGCCGATTCTGCGACAACCAAGAATCAGTAATTGAACATACAGGCGCATATCAATAATTTCAAAAAAGAGGGAGGCAATTCTTATATACATAAGCCTGGGTAGTTTTTAACCATCTTAGCTCAATGCTGTGCTGGGCCATGCATATATGAAATTGGCATGTCCCAAAGGGGGCCCCCTAAATACGCCTCTGTGAACATAACTAAGTTTTCTGTAGATAACAAGAAGAGATGAGTCCACCAATTACACATGGCATCACATTGAAAATCCATCACGAGCTTAGTGATTCTTATACGAAATAAACGGTGCTGCCCTATGTCTCTCACTTCGCATTAACTATCTCAATGAAGTTTATTATCCATAGGCTTATAATTAGATAATAAATAATATAAATAGAATGTAGTTACCATGCATTTGTGCAGGCCACCATGCATGATTTAACCACAGGGTTAAATATTATATGCTTTGTTCAAATGAAATGGAAAGAGCAAGGTTTTATTCACTAGCTGTACACCTAACTTAATGCGATCACAATTTGGGGTGACTGAATCAAGAAGCTATTAGTCACGACTCATTTCAGCACAATTATCAAGGTATCGCTAAAGCCTATCTGATTATACTCATAATGAAAATAGTTAGTCCTGCAAGTGAGCGAGAATAACACGAGAACAAAGCTAAACCAAATTGATTCAATCAAACGATTTACGGGTTGCCCTACGTTTGCATACAAATAACATGATCAATACCTGTAGTTTCCCTACACGTAATTCCCTAATTTATTTCAAAGTTTAATTTAAGCAATGTAAGTTTGAATCAAGAGGACAATCCAATACTGCACTATTTCAAATGATTAGTCTTGAAATTAGAAAAGTTACAAATAAATAAATTAAATCAAATAAATCAAATAACACTACAAATAAATAATAGAGTATATCAATAAATAATATTATTATAATGTATATCAGGATAATCAAGGATACTTTCGACATTAGTCTCTACCAGTTTCCCGAGTTACAGCAATCAGAGTCCTATTGTTTTTTGAGATCCAAAACTTTCACTATTAGTCGATACCAGTTTAATTGACACAATCAATTTTAGGTATGCATTCCCGATAATACTTGACTAATAACAATTAAAACATTTTTTTAAACCCAAGAAAATTGGATATACTAAAATTCTTTTTAAAAATATGAGGGTATCAGATTATGGTTATGAAAATGGTTGGGCTGCTAGATATGAGCATAAAGAATGGAAAGACCCTATGGAATTATCTGTCATGCCTCCCGAAATATTTTGAAGAAAGTAGTATCCAAAAATGTTGAATTTGGTTGTCAGTGTAAAAATGAAATTTGATTCTTTGATTTTAACGAAAGTTTTTTGTATCTGAAAGCGCGCCTAATTGCACAAAATGGTATGTATTACCAATTGCTACTCATAAAATTTTGATTTCTCTCTATTGTAAATTTTTTGATATATTTTGATATAAATTTGTGTTGTTCAAAAAATTTGTGTAGCTAGAGAAATTTTTTTTGTTAATGAGTTAATATTTTATAAGTAAAAACGTAAATCCTTACTGAAAAAAGAGTAATAAATAAATAATACCACTTTCACAAATTGAGTTATTTACAACAATTTTACGAAATAGTTTGAGACTTAGATGCATGTGAAACATTTTCATATTCTAATATATTCAAATGATGTAATGAAGAAGAAAATCAAATTATAGTGGTTAAATAAATTCATGAAACATCAGTTAATATCAAGATTTTTGTTACTATAACCAAATCATTCATTTACATACTATTTAAAAAAGCGCTTTATTGCCAACCATACGTTTTTGAACTAAAATTGTTACCTACCTGACAGGATAATAAATTTCCTTTAATTATGCAAGAACAAATGCAAAAATGTATTTGAAATTTAAATGTTTGAATCAAACACAAGATTTATCACAGATTGGAAGATTACCAAGTCAACAGTGCTGAATGCATTATATTCTATTTGTGCAAGTAACTAATATTTACTTAATGATAACAAGTTGAGAGAATGGCTAATTATCAGGAACTGTTAACATGCTCTGTGTGTATGGATATTTATAAAGACCCTGTTACATTAAGTTGTCTTCATTCTTTCTGCAAACAATGTATTAACATTAACAGCTATGCAAAAAACCAAGAAAATATTAATTGCCCAGCATGTCCAACAGAAGTTACATCAATAAAGGATGATTTTCGCATTGCTGAGTTTGTTGGACTGCTTGGGTCTTTTGAAGATAAAACTGAAAGACCTTTTAATTGAAGATAAAACTGAAAGACCTTTTAATTGTTGCGATGTATGTGATGATGATATTGAACCAATTGAAATTCATTTATGCAAAGATTGCGAGGAAGTTCTTTGCATGAACTGTCGTATTATGCATGGGAAATGCAGAAGAACAGAAAGCCATACTGTTTACGCCCTGAGTTCAAAACCTATTCCTTACTGCAAAGAGCACACTAAGAAATTGGAATATTATTGCAATGATACCAATTGTAAGAAATTAATTTGTGTATATTGTGCATTGGTTTTTCATGCAGGTCATGATAAACAAACAATTCAACAACAAGCAGAAATAGTGACTGAGGACATTGCAAAGGGAGTAGAAGTTCTCTATGAACAGCATGAATTGAAAATAAGAGAGGAGGTACAGTCCTGCATTGGAGAACTTAATACAGAAATTAAAGAAGGAAGTAAAATAGTTTTGACAAATGACAAAAGTGCAGCATATGAAAGAATGTTGATAAAAGTGAAGAATGCATCATATTATGAAAAATGTATGAAACCTCAATTATTAGCAAAATATTTACCAAGTGAAGGACATTTGCGTGATTTATTGTATGATGATAAATGTGATGTGATTTATTCACTAGTTAAAGAAATCAACAAATACTTTATTACTAAAACTTCAAAAAGTGGTAGCACAAGAAAATTTAGCATTGGATCGGACTCATCTTGGTTCAATCGCAATTGCTTATCACAGCTACCCAATGGTAACCTATTGGTATTGATTTTGCATAATTGTACTCCCAATATACTAGTAGAAGTAGATGATGATTTAAGAGAGTCAAAACCATTTCCTATTTCATTTTGTGATGTTAACGAAGTTTCATGCATGTGTTCAAGTCCTTGTAAGAATTTTGTTTTATTTGCATCTAGAGAATTGGAGAGTTTTTTTAAATACTGAACAAAATCACAATCAATTGAAAAAGCAAATTTACCACGAGAACATTGTAACATTTACTCAATTAGTCTAAGTGAAAACTTAGATTGTATTGCATTCAGGAATGACAATGGAACGTATTTGTTTTCATTTAAATATCAAGCAGTTTTACGTTCGTTTGAAAACTTAGTGAATACTGCGTGCGGTGGTTTTGCATTTCTAACTCAAAATGTTCTGATCACAGGATGTAAAGATAATTCTCTAATGATATTCGACGTAAGCAACGGAAAACAACTGAGAAAATTTAAGAAGATATATGATGAAAACTATAAAGAATTTGAAATAAAAAAACTACCATTTTATACATCTGCAGCCAATGACTCATTGTTGATTTTTAATCAAGGTAATGAAATATTCAAACTCAAACTTTAAAGAATTCATTGAAAGCTGAAAACTAATTTCATTAAACAAATATGTTGTGTATACATTTTTAAAAACTTTTATATTTTTATTTTGTACAATGAAGTTTTCTAAAGAAATCTAAAATTTTCCAAACACATAAGCTCAATTTAAAAGAGAGAAAATTTAACCTGGTTGAAGAGAAATTTAGAATTTAAAGATTGTAAATAATGCATTAATCACTATGGGAAAAACCAAGAACTATTGAATTAGCTTTCAACAGCAGGTAATATATTTATAGACGATATTTCAAAAAATGTAGAGATTATAAAGCGAAAGACTAAAAATTCTTCTCTTGAATACTCTAAGAATAATGAATTAGCGATTAAGGAAAAATTTAAGGAATTTGATATTATTGATAGTAAGAGACATGATTTTATCATAAAGATGGCCAATGATGATTATCAGAAGCAAGTTTAATGAAAAATTTATAAAATCTCAATGATGAGGAATAAATTTACCATGTGAAGGAGGATTGTGTGACATTTTATATAATAATAAGCGTGATAATACATATATATATATATATATATATATATATATATATATATCTTCAATAATTGAAGTAAGCAAACAATACTTATTACTGAAATTTCAATAAATGGTAAAAGTAGAAAATTTGGCATTAGACCAAGAATATGTCTCTTCTATCGCAATTGCTTATCGCAACTGTCCAATGGTAACTTACTAGAACCGTTTTCTGCTGATATTGCTAGCAGTACTCCTGATAGTCTAAAAGAGGTAGATGATAAATTACCTGAAACAAAACCATTTCCCATTTCATTTTGTGATGTTAACAAAATTTCTCACATATGTTCAAGTTCTTTTAGCAATTTTGTTTTGTTTGTATCTACTAAATTGTCAAGTATCTTTAAATACTGCATTAAATCGCGATTATTTGAAAAAGCAAAATTACCAGAAGAATATAAAATGTATGTATAATTTATTCTTTGGTGTTCCATTTCTAACCCAAAATGTTCTGATCATAGCATGTGGAAATATTCTGATAGCGGAATGTGATGATAATTCTCTAACAATATTTGACATAATCAACGGTAAACAATTGAAAATAATTAAGAATATATCTGATGGCAACTACCAAGAATATGAAACATAAAAATATCCACATTATGCATCTGCAGCCAATGATTCATTGTTGATATTTAATCAAGGCAATGACATACTCAAACTCAAACTTTTAGTGAAATCCTAGCGACCTAAAAACTAGTTTTATTAATAAATATATATTCATTTTCATTTTTAAAGAATGTGCATTTTTACAGATTTATACAATGAAGTTATCTTATTTGGAAGAGAATTTCACGATTTTTTGTATGATAATTAATGTGATTTGATTTATTGACTAATTCAAGAAGAAGGCAAATTGGTTTTTACTAAAACTTCAAGAAGTGGCTGCACCAGAAAAATTAACATTAGATCTATCTCATTATCGTTATTTCGCAACTGCTTAACACAGCTACCCAATGGTAACTTGTTAGTATTGTTTACTCATTTTAAGCTATTAGAAGTAGATAATGAATTTATAGAATTTTGCTTTATTATTTGCATCTCGTAAATTGTCAACTTTTTTAAATATTGCATGAAATCACAATCATTTTAAAAAGCAAATGTATCAAAAAGATGTATCGACATGTTTTCAATTAGTCTATGTAAAAATTTAGATTATATTGCACTTCATAATGACAATGGAATTACTATGTTTTCTTTTAATTTTTTGATAGCAGGATGTAGTGATTATTCTCTTACAATTTTTGATGTAACCAATGGAAACCAACTGAGAAAAATTAAGAAAATAACAGATCCAAACAACAAAGAATATGGAATTAATCAAATCCCAGTTTATGTCTTTGCAGCCAATGATTCATTGTTGATTTTTAATCAAGACAACGAAATATTTAAACTCAAACTTTAAAGAATTCAGTGAAAGTCGAAAACTATAGTTTTATAAATAAATATGTTTTAGTCATAATTTTCAGCAATTAGCATTTATACAACTTTGTGAATTTCAAGACAAGTCAAAATTTTCCATTGCATTTTACTATGAAATGTTAGTCACTTATACTGTTGAAAATATCTCACTTTTTAATTAAAAATTTTACTAACTATTTAAAGATTTTTCATTTTAAAACAACTGTATTCCTAACTAACTGAGTAGAAAATAAATTATGCAAATTTTCCTGTAGAAAATGTTCAAGAGTCCAATTGATCCATATTTATTTTTAATTATACCAGATGCCAATTAAATTTAGAATTAATTTCCTAATATTTATAATATTTACAAAGTAATTTAACATCTTCATATATATATATATATATATATAATTTTGCAGATACTTATATAACGTCTAAATTTTTCACAAATACGTTGCAAGTTTCAGTTTGTTGGGTGGTATTCAATGACTACCTGACTACCATGTATGCTAATGTAACTTCTCAAATATGTGGATGATTATACGCTTATTAAGGGTAATTCTTTTTCGAAATAATATCTCATCTTTAGTATTCACGTGGTGTTCCTATCAAAAAAATGAAGTCAATATTCTAGGTTATATTTTAACTTCTAAAATATTTGATAAAACATATATAACGGCGCGTATCAAGAAAGGAAATACTAGATTGCATATGCATTGCGAAAATTAATGTCTTTAGATGTTCTACACATTTGTCAAAACATTGTTTTTAAAAAGTTCAACTTCAAAATCACTTTTTGAAAGGTTAGTACTGATATGCGAAAGTTTTTTTGTAAAATACTCTAATTTTTCCCCTAGTGAGTAACCTAGTTTTTGTTACTTCCACATATTCACAAGAAAGGCTCGATTCAAAAACAGCTTTATTGCATGATATGATACATTAATTGTAAAAAACTATTTTATGTTATATTTGTGCAAATACGTTTTCATTCTTGTGCATATCTCAGGAATAAAATTTCTCTCTTCTGAATATTCATTGTGTAAATAACTTCAAAAGCATTCGATCAGTCTAATTCCAAAAACTTACAAATATATGATGTATTTGTTTTTNGTGGACCATGGTTCACATTGCCCCATGAATATTAAATAATAAATATTGACCCTAACAGTCTATAGCCTTTTAGCTAAGTTTACAATCCATATAGAATACGAGCATAATGCGCTTCGTAATATCACCTAATATGCCATTTATTATAAAATCATTTTATACTGATGATATGGGCCTTCAATTTATACTATATTTTACATCTTGATTGTATCATTATTCAATTTAACAAAAATATATATGAAAAATATATTAAATATTTACAAATTATTATAAATTAACTGATTGCAATTGAAATCATTTTAAAAGATAAACCTAAGTGAAGTCACCCAAAAGTAGAAGGTAAAACTACATAATTTCTAGGTGAAGCATTGCTACCCAAAATTTTTAGTTGATGAAACATCTACAAGCTTGTTTGTGCGTACGTATCCTCACGTATCTCCATCCTATAAAGAGAAGAGTGGATGGCTGTCTCAGACACAAACCTGAGTGGTCTATTCTCAACCTCCTCGCTAGAATGGGCTTCTATTACAGGTGGCCTTCAATTACAGTTTTTACGGTATAAGATATTGCCTTAATTTTTTGATTTAGTAAAATAACAAATATGTACGTAATAAATTTGTAGGAGACACAAAAGCAGTGTTTATTTTTCAATCTTTGAAAAATTAGAAGATAAAGTGGACAAAGGCAGTCCGCTTCACCTCACAACACTCTAAACCCTTAGCCATTATGAAAACGAAAAACTAAATAATTAATGAATGAAAATCTAATGCTAGAAACAAAAAAAACTATTTTTGGCGCTAAATCGCACATGTGCAATCCAAAAACTGAATAGATATCCAACAAAATTAGTCAGTCATAGCCAGGAATAACACACTCTTAGAGCACAAATGTTAATTACGACAGAAATGGCAAATGTATACATCAGCGTCTGTTAATGATATAAGTTTAAATATAGACCCAGGGCTATAATATTACTTACAAGTTTATGGGGGGGGGTAAAGTTGACCAACACCAGACGAGGTAAAGTGGACCATGGTTCACATTGCCCCATGAATATTAAATAATAAATATTGACCCTAACAGTCTATAGCCTTTTAGCTAAGTTTACAATCCATATAGAATACGAGCATAATGCGCTTCGTAATATCACCTAATATGCCATTTATTATAAAATCATTTTATACTGATGATATGGGCCTTCAATTTATACTATATTTTACATCTTGATTGTGAAAATTAGAATTTTATCTATAGATTTGCAAACACTCACCAAATAAGAGAATGATTTACTGTCCCATTAACATGTCCCAAAAATAAAAATGATATATTTAAGCAAACATGTGCAAATAAGAATCTTGGTTAACTTTGCTCCACTGGTCCATTTTACCCCACCTTCCACTATTGGATGAAATCATCGTAAGGATTCATGTATAGTCTCCAAAATTTGTCACTTTGTAAAAAAATTAAAGAAATGATTGAAAATTTGTAAAAATTTAAATACATTTAGGAAAATTTGTAAGAATTTATGAAATTTTAAAAAACTGTGCTAAAATTTTTCTATTACTATTAGAGAAATAAAATTTTTACTTTGGAACATTAATAGTTTTCAAAGTTTTGCAAAGTAATTTAGATTAGGTGTTGCAAATTCAACGTTTTTGCAATGCCTGTGAACGCCTTTGTCAGAAAATCAACGTTATTGAAATTTTCTTTGCAACTACAAATGATTATTGAAAATTCCGTTTTCAATTTATCTTCTTCCCTAGTGAGATTTTAAAATCTTGTAGTCATTTTGCAGATACAAAATTCTTTGAAGAACATCATCATCAAATAAAGAACTAGACCCAATACCAAGCAATGAATTAATAAATTAAATGTCTTAATCAAGTAATGCCGAAAAATAGTGGAAAAACATCAAAGTCTTCATTCTATCCTAATCTGTCTTCCGCAGTCCCCTGTCTTCATCTTCGCCAACTTATTGTTTTTTTTACAACATCACACACTTTATGTTGCAAAGCATGATAGTTGCAGATGTGAATTTTTCAAAGCTTTCCAATGCAAGTTCAATTTATGTGATTTCCATTTTGAATTCCAAAAAGTTCTCTTTTCCAGGTTTTTCTAATACATTTTATAAAAGTTTTTTTTTCGAAATTTAATGACATTTTGCTATATATAGAAAAGTTTTGTGTGAAAGAAGAAAGAAAGAAATTAATACTGAATAATATGCATAATTTTTGTTTTTTGTTAATAATTAGCAAAGCATTCTTGTAAAATAGTCGGCTTCTGAATTATTTCACACTATTTGTTGCCAACTTTCTATTTAGTTGTTTGGTTTGATATTATTTGTTTTACAGATTTTCATCTCAAAAAGTTTTCAATAAAATTCATATTATATTTGAAAAACAGTAGAGCTGCTTGTTGAACTTCTTTCATAACCACGAATACAGCTTACAATTAGAAGTCTTGTAAATTGCTTCCAACACTACTTACATCCAGGTGCTAAGAAGCACTTATCTTAGTACGAATGATAATGATATCAATGAGACAAAAACGTATTAAAGGTTGTATAATTTGTATTAAATCGTAACAATGACGTTATTGAAATTATTATGATTTTAAAGAAACGTAATACGTTTTAGTATGATTATTACAATAACGTTTTTTACAAAAAATAACTGTAATTTTTTTAAAGTTTCCTCATTTTTCTTACTACATATACATTAACAATGATATAAAAACCCTCTACTGCAAGTGCCAGCAATGGCTGGTTTTAGTTATTATTTGGTTAATGTTATTATTTACATTATATATTGTAATGGAGAAAGTTCATTATTTTGTGTTACAAATTAAATTAAAAATTTATCTGAGTAAAAGCATTTGGACATAATTTTTTGATGAAATAAGTATAACTACTTTGAAAAATTTCGTATACAATTTTATCAATAAGCAGTCCCAATTAGAAAGAGACCAACTTCAATAAGTCTTAAGTTAATCCCCTAAAGTCTCAAAGATGCTTGAGACTGTCATAAGGCCAACATAGGATTGGTCTTGGGGACTTCCCATTCTCATGTCTTCAAGACCTCTTCAGGAAGTATTGATCAATTCAATAATAATGAAGTTTAATAAAATCTTCCAATATATGATAAATATATTTCAAAACTAAAAGATTGAATTAACTATGACAATCTAGCATTCAATATTAGGTCATTCAATTTAAAATTCTAGGTTTATTACGAATTTTTACAAAAGAAATTACATTCTCATATAATGGCGAAATTTTGTTGTATTTCTTACAATAATTGACAATTAGTTTCTTAGAACAAACTTTAACTCCCAAAAACAAAGCAATTGTCAAAATCAATCAAAGATCACTCATTCCAATCTTCACCCACTATAGATGTACATACCGGATCACACACCTACTCTGCAGATAGACCCTGAAATTGGCTTCCAGGAGTATCAAAAGCTAAGAAAAACAAAGTGCTATTTATATATCCTAATAGATTCCTTCATTTTTAGACTGAGATAATGGGAATGTGTATTCAATATTAAATAAAAGTTACAATTACAATTACAATTATTCGATACTTCAGAAAGTTTATAAAAATTCAATATAAAATGTTTCTAGGTTACAAGTCGAATGTGATTGGTTAATGTTTAATAAATCTCTATTATGCCAAATTGCAACAGAATATTTTGTAGCACAATGTTTTGTATTTTAAAAATCTCTCGCAGTAATTTTACATTTTCTGTATAATTATTATTTTCACATTAAAATTATTTCTATATCCTGATTTTAGAAGTGATTTTGTCAACATTTTTTGTTGGAATTGCAGTTTATTATTATTTTACAATTTCGTTTTAAAAGCATGCACTTGGATAGCTATCAATATAATTTCACTAAATTTTGAGCTTTGCGATATTTTTTGAGTTATTGTTTAGTTTTTTGTTAATTTCAATCATTTTCCCTTGAGCTATGAATTGGTGATTTTAAGATGTAATCGGTATTTCATTAAAAATAACAAAATATAGTAAACTAAACATTATTGAAATTCAATTCAATAATAGTTTATACATTTTATATTTGTATGTGTTCTAATTTTACAAAGTACATGGAACATGTTTACCCATTTGTTCAAACATTGTAGTATGTGATTCTAACGGAAAAGTATTACTGATCATAGATGAGTTGACGACAATATCTAAGAAATATACTATGATTGGTTACATTAACTGTGAGTTATCAAAGAGAGATAAACCCGTCAATATGTTTCTTTATCTGGTAGAGCTTGAGGATCAAAACGCTTGGGAAATTGTAAAAGACCTGCTCAGTTGTCTGGAATTTTACAGTTTCTGTCATGACTATCTTGTAGCCAATTTGGTGGAATTTACAAGTGATGGTGCTAGTGTTTTATTTGTAAAGAAGTCTGGTGTCGCAATTCAACTGACAAAAACATAACCAAATGTAGTTGCAAGGCACTGTGTGAACCATAGATTAGCTTTGGCTGTTGGTGATAGTGTTAATGACATTGGTGCTATTAATCATTTTCGCCAATTCATAGGTAAACTTTATTTGGTATACAGTGGTTCAGCTAAGCATATGAGAAAGCTACCTGTCTGTGCTAAGTCAATAGATGTGCAGCTTTTGAAGATTGGGCGTGTCCTTGGCACCTGTTGGGTGGCTAGTTCATTCCGAATGGTGGTTGCATGCATTTTGAAACAACATTGTTTGACAGAAAACGCAACAGTCAGGAAAGGAGCATTTTTGCTGGACTCTTGAAAAAAACTTAAGTCTGAACAGTTTTTCTAGACCAGGATCTCATGTATGACGTTTTGTTTGAAATATTGGAGTTTTCGCTACTGTTGCAAGACAGAACTACTTCATTGTGGTATGCAGATGAATTTATTCATCAAACAATTCAGATGTTATCTATTATGAATGAAATTATTGGAACAGAGACTCTGGAGGCAAATGAAGCGATTTGTAATTGACGTTTTCAAAGTGTTATGCTGCATAACATCGCAAAAAGTATTGCGCTTAATTACAAACAAATTTTAACCAGTTTAATAAACAACATGAGTTGCTGGCTTTTTTCAATTGGCCTTTTCAACGAGGACGACTACATGATTTCCTTAGTCAGTTAAGTGTACTGGACAAGAGCACTAGACCTAAAGTGATGTCTGCTGATTATGGCGAGGCTGAAGTGCGTTTATTGGGTAAAAGATTTGGTCTCCTTGCAACTAACATCAATGCTTTTCTAGATTACAAGAATCATATAACTCGGAAACTAACTCCTGATTTGAAGCCACTTATTGAGTGAAATAGCGCGATTTAAGCAAGAATGCTTAGACAGCCATTAATCATTGTAGATGGTTTTATAGATTAATATGTTTGTAAAACGTGTTTGAAATCGACATACTCGATTTTAATCCCTATTGCAAGTTCTTTAAGATATTAATGACATAATATGTAATAGCAAAATGTCTAAAAAAACCTTCCTGACATGATTGATTGTAGAAGCTTTTGTATGTGCCAGAGTTGGAGTTGGGATGCGCCTAAAGTTGGGTTGGTCTGTGCCGGACTTGGGCTGGGCTTGTGCTGGATTTTCAACATAGCAATTTAGGCCAGGACGGAAAAAATTCACTTAAAAACGTAAACTTTGTAAATGACAAAAATCATTCTCTATAAGTTTAATCAGCATTTTTGGCTGGTGTAATACTTTTAACATCTAAATTTTGTTTGCTATAAGTTGATGTAATTTGTAAAAGATGGTTAATTCAAAAAACAGTATTATTATTATAATGAATCTAAATATCAATATTTTTCATCTTCTGGTATTTAGGCCACTTGAGTTTGTTAGCCCCTGTTGAAAATTAATACAAACATTATCTGTATTTACTACCTCTTATTTTAAGAGATATATTTCCTTCAAAGATTACATAAATTTATCTAGTAAAAGAGTTTAAAAACATTTTAAATGGAATTCGTGCAAAACTTTGTAATTATTTTAGTGTAACTCCATTTATTTACGTGTCATTTGGAACAGCAGAAAACTCCTAACATAATATTTGCAAGCACAGAGCCCGAGACAAAGCCTACTTTTATTAAAAAGCAAATTATTTAGTTGAATGTTAATAAAGTATTCAGAAGTGCATTCTTGATTCCCAAGGGTTATTCCGAATCGCTATAATAGTTTTTGTATTAAGTCGGGAATAATGGTAAAAAATATACAATCAATGGTGTTATTAAACTCAGAATTATTCAATGGTCCTGTAAGAGGATTTATTGTTGTTAATAATGTGATTAAAGCTCATGGTTGTAGTTAGGTCTTACACTAGTACAATGTTGTAAAACAAGAAAAAGGTTTTTGAAGAACGTGTATATATATATATATATATATATATATATAC
>CABFPE010000334.1:686014-697804 GCA_900660155.1 Hofstenia miamia | reverse complement strand
ATATATATATATATATATATATATATATATAATTTGGTATTTCTTCTATTTATCAATATTTTTCAGTAAATCAGTAAAAGTTTTCAACACAACATATATTATTAATAGCTCATCTAATAATTATATTTATTGCTAAATTGCATGTCTTAAGAGTTTAACCACTTCAAATAAATATCAGCAATACATGTATTCCTAGTAACCAATATGGAGCCCAGCAATTGAGAAACTGAACTGACTGAACACTTTGCTAATTTGAGACAAATTATCATTTTCATTCAATTCAATTTCATTTGATTATACATTTTGTCATAATATACAAAGAAATATTACTTCTGAATAATAAATACATCAAGAATATGCCAGCATATAATAGTTTTAAGATTTTCAATCTTCTTGAATGGAATATGTGTATCTATTGTGTTGCAATTTCTCATGTGATTTTTATTAACAAATAACTATCTCTGATAGTGAATTATGGAAAACAAATATTACAATAAATGGTAGTTGTGATTTGAAAGCATTGGTTCTTCATGCAGAATGTGAGCATTTACTTTATATATAGAGCATCAATTTGATTAACAATGCTTTTATTATTACAAACCCACTTGTAATTTGAGTAGAAATAATATCAAAATTATTATTCTTTAACTTTGCACAAAAATAATAATGAAATTTTTAAAATGCTTAGAATTTAAGGATGTATCTATTAAACTTCTGCTATCATGAGATATTAAAATTTTTGTACACAATGACCCTTGTTTTTGAATTATCACCATTGTCTGTATTTCAGCTATATTTGCTAGTTGTTTACTTCTATAAGCAATAAAGTCTTTTAAATTGTCTAAAATTATATTGATATAAGAAACCACTCAAAAGGCATCAAACTATCCAAAAACTCCTTATTTGGATTATGGCAAGTTAACTGTTAGTGCTGAATTTTTGGGCATGTATATAATGTAACAATACACTCTACTTTCTGGTAGGAAAGGTACTTAATTTGTCAATAGTATTTAACATAAAAAAATTGAAACAGAAAATTTCAAGAAATCATGAATGGTTAGTGTTTAAGTTTGAGCACATGATATAGAGAAATGGGTAACAAAGTCCTTACACAGAAATTTGCTCTTTTTGCATTATTGCTGCACACAATGCCTCTCACCACAAAAGCTCTATTATGAAATATCCTTGCAAATAGAAATGCAGCTTTAATTTCAAAAAGGCTTCCTTGCTTCTACTTCTCCATTTTTCTCTGTATCTGGAACTATTTTAGAGATATTGCAAATATTCAATAATTTGACACTGTTAATTATTAAGCAAATACAAGCCAGGATTTGTGAGATCCATGCCAAAATTCCTGAAATTCTTGCAAAGAAATTAATGAAAAGAAGTTGTACAGTCCACTTTAACATTAACTGCTCTAGCTCACAAGTGCCCCATTAAAGCTTATAACACAATTTGTTATTAAGTCTAGTTTCTTCTTCTGAGTGTCATCCACCAAAGTTAAATGCTTAGCCGGATGAAAAATTCTGTTGTCTAGGAAAAAAGAAAAGTGTATTTAGCAGAATGTGGAGGAGAGAATTTATGTAAGAAGTTATTGACACATTTCTAGAAGGAATTCATATAATTATAGTTACTTGTTTTTCAGAGCAATGATTTAAATGAAACATGCTTTTTAATATTTTCTTGTATTTATATTAAGTGGCAAATTTTTGGAGAATGACAGAATTAGTATAGTCTAATATTCCATTAATGCAATATATTTAGCCATTACAAGCTACAAATCAAGACTACATATCAATGCAAAAATGTTTAGGTAGTTAACTGAAATAATCTTTAAGATTTATTCTGAGAAAAATTGTTTTACTGCAAAAGGATAACTAGTGCTTGCATCTCAAAAGTAAATCATTTATGTTTGCAATAATTTAATACTAAACTTACCATCATTTAATGGACCAATAAGGCTTTGCTTAGCAAGGAATTCCACACTGAGTGATTTTGGAAGCCCCAAAGCAACCATGTTGCAAGTAAATGCTCTAAATTCACTGTAAGATTTATCTTTGCAAACTGCTATTTTAAAATCAACATTAAATGATGAAATGCTAACAAATCCTGGATAATTGAATTAATATTAAATTCAAATTTTAAAAAAATATAAAGTAAACATTTTTAGGATGATGTTTCAGTATTAGCATGTTATAAACATACTGATAGAATTTTAAACAACATCTAAAATAGTATTTGTTAATATCAGAAAATTACTTTTCAATTAGGCTAAAATATAAATTGGATGGATGTATACTTCCAGCTAAATATATTTATTAAATTATTTGCTCTACTACTTTTTGGATATATATTAGGTACAGTTTTAAGGAATTACAATCAGTTGCATTATAAATTACATTGAAATTTATTCAAGTCTGTCAAATTAACTACAGAAAATTTAATGTTAGATAATATTGAGATGTTGTTGTACAGTATTAAACAATATGCAAATTAAGAAACATTACCCAAGTTGCTCATATATAATCTTTGAGCTGATGCAATCTTCATTTAATGTATCTCCTTCTCTAAAATGTAGAAATTATTCTAATAGTGAGAATCTTCACATAAACCAGGGTTTCCCAAACTCTTTTGTTTCAAGGCACATTTTAGAGGAAACTATTTTTGGTACAGTTGGAACATTTATATATAAAATTTACTAGAATAATTCATTTTATATATCATGACTAAAATGAGGCAAATGCTGATTAGTCAATTTACTGAAATGAGGCAAAGCATTTTCATTGGCTGCCTCTGTAGCATGGCTAATATTTGCTAATTGTGCAATTTTCTGTTTTGCTGCTATTTCATCAAATTTATCTGTCTATTTCGGTGTAGTAGTGTTAGAAATACTGAGAACAGCCCTGGTGCAGTACAAAAAAGTTGAGTAATTAATAAGAGACCATCCACATAAATTCAAAATAACAGGCCTTACTCTGGTTTACAATTTGGGCACTAAAAAAGTAAACTGTAGTGAAAAGTTCAATATCATTAGTCAAAAAAACTCTGAAACCCAACAGGAAATAATTATGGTAATTTCAAATATGTTACAATCCAACATAATGAAGTATATTTGCATCATTTTTATAAAATAACATTTAGTGTCTAATTAATAAAAAGATTTGATACTAGTTATTGTACAATTAATTATTAATATCCTTTTATAATTTGCCTCAATTGGAGACCATGATTTTGTAAGAAAAAGTTTGGAATCAACTTGTTTTCTTAATGCTTGTTAACCTATGGAATAAACATGCCCTTGTTTTCTGAGAAGACAGAAGTACATAATTAACTAGTAGTTTCATTGCTTGTTTATTATTTCTACAGATAGAATGCTTGCTGAGTGTTGCAAATGCTTCTACCACAATTTAAACATTCTACAATAATCCAGGTTGGAATATTCAAGAAATTTGATATTGACTTCATGAAAATTTTAAAAGTGTTCATATTCCTATGTGAAACTTGTTACCAAACAATTGCAGTGTTTTTTACCCTAAGACAAAAACCAACTTTCCTCTTAAGATAACCTATGCTCAGTTCTACAAGTGAAATGTTGAAGAACTCTGTAGAATCAATAAAATAAAATCCAGAAAGGAAGTGGTGAATGATCAGATCAACTGTGTAGAAAACATGTCTGACTTGAAGGATATTCTGAATTTTCTGATGATTTATTTCCAGTTGACTCTAGGGACATGCAGACAGTATTTCTAAGAGAACATTTTTGATGTTTTAAAAGCTTTGGGGAAGGACCAGCATTTTGCTCATCTAAATGTCATATACTATGTGATTGTATAGGTTAACAAGATTTAATTGCTAATTTTGCTAATTTATTCTGCTGAAATGCAGGTTATTGGTGAAATTTTTAGCTCAAAAAACTATTTTAAGTTCAATTTTTACCTCACTCTAATCATAACGTAGCATATTCTTAAATAAAATCTAGAATTTTAGCAAGCTCCATTTGCTTGAATTTACTATCAATGTTTGTTAAAGCTAACCTAATAACATATCAAAGAACACTCATGTGCCACAGCACATAGCTTGTGAATCACTGATAAAAAAGTGCTCAAAATGCTTCAACATAAAAAATAATTGCAAAATGTTACCTGATGGCATTAGAATACACAAAATATATGCAAAATCAACATTATTAGGGGAAATTTGAGAGAATTATCATTTAAAGTCCACAGTTGATTAGGATCAAAATATCCCTTCCCTTTTAGTGGTTGTGAAGTACAAGTTTCTCAAATGTAGCAAATTCTGCATCTATAAATAACAAATATATTGTGGAAAAATAAAAGAATCCAAAAAGAAGACAGCACACAAAACTGAAATTGTTTTTTCATATTGACATATTAAAAATGCTGGTTGCTGTGGTTTTTGTTTGGTTTACATGTTCAAATATTGTCCACACACAAAATGTCAGTTAATTGTACAATCAACCTCATTCTTATGACCACAGTATGAAAATTTAATGACAACATTATTATAGGTCAGGATAATATAATTAGCAATATACTTCAATAATTTTTATTTTAGTATTACCAACAGTTTCATAAGAAACATTGGCCTCATTTTGTTCAACTGAAAATGTGCTATGATTGTCATCTATTTATTAAGTCATTTTATTAATGAAAATTACAAATGAAAGATGGATAATGTAAGCATATTCAAGTAGCTACAGCTGTTCATAAAATATAAATCAAATATAGCAAAAAGTAGTTAAAATTGGTTGCATAATCCAAATCCTTAGGAAATACGGAATATGATTGTCTTGCACTTGAAATAATAATACACAATATTTTTAAAAGCTAAGTGTTGCACTACATTCTCAAACAAAAAATAATTTAAATAAAATGTATTATTAATTGGAGACTTATCATAAATTACAGTTATAAGTTACCAAACTTAGCATAACAAAAAATATTTACAATTATCTGTAAGAGTATAAAAATTGTTTTTACATAGAAAGTTTTAGTGAATAATTAAATTCTCACTGTTCCTGTGCAGTCCTAAGCACAAAGAATGAAATAGGTTATTTTTTGCATTGATATACTTGCTAAATAGTACATTATTCCTTCAAAATATTGATTTTTCTTCTATATATTTCTTAATATTTCAATGGTTGATTTTTATATTAAGATGCACAATCTTACCAGATTTACAATTTTTCATTAAATGCATGCACTATCAGTTTCTCTCATACAATGAGAAATTAATTCAACATAGAGAAAGAGTCTCAATTCAGAAATTTTGCATAATTCTGAATATGGCAGAATTTAATAGAAAGCACTTTTTTCAAAGCAAACATATTCTCTTCTATTTTACAGTAGTTAAATTTATGAAAATATTAGTTCAAAAAACGTTATCACCACTTACATATCTGCTATATGGACATGTATCATAGATATATTATAAATAGAAAATCAACCCACTGTTCAGGTGGCAGTTCTTTGCACATTTTCTCATGTTGAACAGAATCAAAAAATGCTGCATTCCAAAATCTTAGAGAATGCCTACATAATGCTGTAAATGCAATGTACAATTCGCGATAAAGAATCTTACCATATGGGTTGTGATTTCAGGAGCTGGAATAAAAATATTTTTTCACTCTTCCTATCTAAATAATTGCCTAATCATATCAGTTTGATGCATACTGAAGATATTCTATGCATTGTCAAAAGATATTGGGGTGCAAATTCAAAATTTTCCATAACATTTCTGTGATTTCAATATTTAGAAGCTTTTGAAGGTAACTAAAATAATAATTTTAAATACTCACTTTAATTCTCAATCTCAGGTAAGTGAGCATATAACATAAAATATTACTCTATAAACAATATAAAGAATTGAAAAATTATGGCTAGGCAACAGTGTTAAAAACAAAGCAATTTTATGAAATCTATGCCTTAAGAAATAACTGTGTATGCCCCTGGCAATTTTATATACTTAATAAGTTAGAAAATCCATTTCAAAGTGAGGCTAAAAAATGATGTATCCTCTATAGGTACTTAGATACTTACATTCATGGTAAAATGTAAAACAAAGTATCATTAAAGTTTTGGCAGGAACAAAATCATCAGCATGATCACATCTAAAACAATTTTGTCACTTAAAGAATTAAATGTTTAAAGACCTACTCAAAAAGGCAAATGGCAAAGAACTGCACCAGTCTGTAGAAAACCATTTCTTTCACATGCCGACAAGAACGCTAATGAAATAATGAATAATTACTTGAATAATATCATGCATATAATTTAAAAGTAACAACATAAACAAATTCATGAACTTAAAACTTGAATAAGTATTTTGATTTTTATTATGCACTCTTCAATCACTTTCAAATATTAACCATATATTTTTCTTAAAACACATTTAAGATTCAAAAGATTTTCACTAAATATGTAAGGCACCAAATTACTATTACCAAATTCAATTAACTATTTATACTGCAAGAACTTTTTTCTATTTTCGAACTTTTGGTACATTCCTCAAGCCAATATAATATTTACAGCATTATTTGAAATTGTGATGACTTTGTACTTCTTCTTAGATATTAAGTGAAATATACAGACAGCAAGAATAGTCATGATATAATAAATAATCCATCTGTCAATATATTCAGCCACCAAATTCTACCCTCATTTTTAATTTTATAAGTGCATGTATATTCTTTCAAGGAATGCTTTCTTTTCTCACAAGGACATCTATTTACTCCCAAGATTATAAAGTATATTAATATAGTTTGAGTTGAAATGATATTGAACCAGCATCCGAATAAATTAATCTTATTTATAATGTAAGAATGTTCTCACTGGGTTAATTAAGTTCATCTTATGGGTTACTTCTCAGCATATGAGTGTTGCAAAAAGAACATTTTCAGTTTCAATAGCAGTGGTAGTAGTAGCAGTACGTATTAATTAACTATGAAACTGAAAATTACTATAATTGTAGCAAAATCATTTATTAATTTAATCATATTTATTTTACCAATGATTATTTAGAAAAAGTTTTAAAAAAGCAATTTATGTAATTAAAATTGTGGAATCAAAACATTAGATTTATTGGTTAGGAAATTCTTTTTTAGCAAACTTCTAAGGAGTCCTTCTGGAACTTCTCTTTCTATTTTTAGCGTCTCACTGATTTTGTAATGCTAGATTAGCATTTCTAATTCAATTTTTCCACTTTCCGTTATTTTTAAATGAATGGTTTTACTTTTCAATGCAACAAATATATCTAAATAAATAATATAAATTTTGCTTTGGAATATATAGAAGCTTTTTAAAAAACTTTTATTATTAAATTCCTAATGTTTTTCGAAATCAATAATATCAATTAACTGATGATCATCATAAAGAGTTTTCTGTACCCTTATAGTTGAAAGTTATGTTTTCTAGAGCAGTAAATCCAAAATATATTTGTCTAGTAAATAATAATACAGTCTGATGATAACGATATAACCAAAATTAATCAGATTCAGTGTGCATTCTAAATTTCAATTTACATTGCACCTTGAAAATTTCTTTGCAAATTAATTCTTTCAAAAACAATTTTATACTAACAATCCTGTAATTTTTGCTTAAGTTTTCCCAATAAATGTTTACCAAAATATTTATAGAACTATTGTCAAAATTTGCATTTTATTATGTTATGTTCAAAATGAACAAAATTTAGACATCATAAAGCAGAGATTTCCAAAATATAATTTAGCAATTATATAATTCCTATTCTTGGCAAGGGGAGAGGGAAATTTACTTCGATGTGATTTTTAATTAATAACTATTTTAGATCAAATTTCAAAGTTTGGCTGAACCTTAAATTTACTTTTACAGATTCTGCGAAAATTGTGGCGCACAAGCATTTTTTTCAAGGAATTATGACAATTTTTTAAATGGTAATTGACATTTATTTTAATATAGAAATATAAAAATGACAAGAGAAAGACAAAAAATGATGAAATCAGTATTAATAACTACAAATTAATATGCCTTAGGTCATTAGACCTTATAATTTGTTTTTTGAAAAGAATTTATAAAAAATTTTGCAAAAAACATGATGACGTCAGCAAAAATGTCTAGATTAAAATGATTTTTTGCAATTTTTTTAAACTTTTTATCCCATGGTGCATTTGTGGCAAAGTACACGATAATAGCATTATTATATTAAAAATAAACCTTGAGGTATTTTACTCCTCCCCCTTGTGGAACCAAGGTACATAAAAGGTTGTGAGGAATAGAGTTAACGGCCATATTCATGACATATTAGATTGTCATCTAGGTTGTAAATTCTTAAAACGATTTGCCTGAATTCTTCAAGCTTAACTTTACAAATGATTTTCTTTCAAACAACTCCACACCAGCTACTTTTTTAGACCATTAGCTCTCTTTTGAATAACTATTTAAATTATTAAAGTTAAATAAATATATTATGAGAATGTTTAAATATTAAATACTCTTGCAATTACAAACATAGATCTAGAAATTTTACCTGGGTGTAAACATTTCTTGTAAACCACTTTCTTCCAGCACCATGCTAAACAAAAATGTCTGGTTCATTTGAATTTTATAATTTATATATTTACATATATATATATATATATATATATATATATATATATATATATATATATAAAGTGCAGATCAAAAGAGTTAATCCACTCATCTTCACAATTTATTTCTGCAATGAGGAATACAATAGCTTTGATTTTTATCACTAGGCTCAATTTTGCCTTTGTGAAATCAAATTTTCATCTAATTTTTTAATGAAATATAGTTTTCATTCTATGTCCATGTGAATGGACATCCTAAAAACTATCTCCATAAATATAAATAACATGTAATAAAAAGTTAAAAATTCGAGCATCCAGTAAAAAATTTAGTTTATTCTAAACTTTGTGTACCAATTTATTAAAAAAATTTGGAAACATTAAAATTAAAAGTTTGTAAAAGTCCTATTACATCACTGATTTTGAAGCAAATTCATTTAAAGTAATGGGACTTTAGCAAAATTTGAGTGGTATATTTTTCAAGACAACAGAATACATTTATGCAAAAATTTAAGAATAAATGAATTTTTTACACAGAACTTGATTTTTTCATTATAATTTACACTTATGACTATTTATGGGTGCCCCTTCCATGGAGCATAAGTTGAAAACTATATTTTTTAATAAAAAATTAGATGAAATTTTGAATTCACAATGCCAAAATTGAGCTTAGTGATAAAAAACAAAGCTATTGTATTCCTCATTGCAGAAATAAATTGTGAAGGTAAGTGGCCCAACTCTTTTTACCAGCACTATATATATATATATATATATACTTGCCGAAAGTTTGGGAACACTTTCTAAATTTAGATATTTTTGTATTTTACAGTAAAAAACGCAATGTAGATACAATATAATAACACAATGTAGAAACAATATGATAACACCATTTAGAAAGTAAACAGTTAATTCAGAAAAAATCACTAATGTTTTGTATGTCCGCCATTATTGGCCAAACACACAGCAATGCGATTTGACATTGACTCGACCAGCTTTCTACAATAATCATCAGTAATCTCTGTGCACCTTCAGATCGTCGAGTGATGTGCATTGGCGCTTCCTCACACAGTTTTTGATGTGATGCCAGCAATTTTCTATAACGTTGAGGTCTGTGGAGTTTCCCTGCCACTGTTTCACAACTTTGCTGCTTTGGCAAGGAGCACCATCTTGTTGTAGTACAGATTTTCTGCGAAGTTGCATAAACATGGGAACTTTCTCCTGAATTATTTTGAGGTAGGCCTTGTCTTTGACTGTTTTGTTGTGAGGAACAAATACACACCAGCACGCCCATTCACAGTTATAGCACCCGAAATCATCACAGGTGCTGAGCGGACAGTTTGTTGAGTGTAACATGTTTTAAATCTTTGGTTTCTAGGTCGTCGAATGTGTGGTCGGCATGATGTAAACTGGCAAATCTTGGATTCGTCAATAGACATTACTTATTGCCACATCTCAGGGATGTTGTGTGGGTATTGCCTGCAGAAGCGCAACCGGTCTCGAATGTTCTTTGAAGACAATAGGGGTTTGGCTGCCGGTTTGCACGATGGAAGGTCAAAGGTAGTATTCAATCGACGCCTAATGGTGCGTGTTGTTACATTCTGCACTACCGAAACAAGATTTGCTTTGACTTCAGAAGATGAAGAGAATGGTTGATTGAAGACGTAATGGTGGAATGAGAGGGTCAGTCTAACGGGTTGTCACCTTTGGTCTTCCAGACCAATTGCGAGAAGAAAAATTTTGCAGTTGCTGATTGCCAGTAACACTTTGGGATACTGAAGATACTGACACGCCCATTCTAACAGCCATAGCGCAATAATTGTACCCCTCCTCATGCAAGATATGAAATTGTTGGTGAAATTCCACTACCACGGACCATATTTCAAACTATAATGATAGTGCTTTTTCAGTGAAAATGTATTGTGTGTAAATCTAAAGTTGTGTTAATTTCATTGGCTAAATGAATCTGTTGTAAATTCTAAGAAAAAATTGGGAATTCCAGGAATTTTACAAAGTTTCCAGGATATAGCATAAGGCACGATTTAGACAGGTTGCTGTTCCTAAACTTTTGGCCAGTACTGTATATAATTTACCTATGCTTAGTAGAAAGATTTTATTTTTGAATAAATACGGCATGCTGGTGTAAATCCTATTACGAGAATTTCTTCTTTGTTTAGAAAAATTAACCCATTGTTTTAATTGAATAATTTTGCATTTGGGAAATTAGTATGTATGTGATTAAGACTACCGCATTGATTATTGCATAATTTTTTCAAATGCTCAAATACAGTTCAGTTTTTATTCTTTCATTTTCTTTACTAGACCAAGACACATGGTATACTACACCAAGCATATATGCCCATTGCAAACCACTTGGTGACCACGGTGTGTTTATAGCAATCAAGATGATTTCAATATCTTCGTAGCTATCACTAAAATTTAGCAAATATTTATAATAGCTTAGATCTGATTTTACTTGGATCTGTACATCACAACAACACTGGTCTTATTACGATTTTTATGGTTATTTCGTTCTATAATTTAACTTGATATTGTAAAAGCATTGTCAGAAATATTATACGGTCAGCGGGTGTCAACTGATCATATATTATCTAGATTATTTGGCGTTATGATTGCATATAATTCATCCACTTAGATTAAATTGATTGCACACTTCATAAAATGCAGCTAGTAAAACTAATTTTGTTTTTTTAGTCAGTCGATGAATATTAGATTGTCATCAAGGTAAAGTTTAAGATGTGAAAGTACCCTGCGCGCTTTCTCAATTCGTTTTTTCTATATTAATGTATTGCGCTTTGCTAAAATTTTCTTGTCGATTCTTGAGCAGTAGAACGAAGTATTTGCTTTATAAATATATATTTCTGTCATGTTTCTTACTTTGAAAGCATTTCAATGAAATAGGCCTATACCCTTAGTCCAAGTCTTCTGATGCGCAACCGTGCATGTAATTAGCCTTTTGGTCTTTTTTGTGCTAATAGTTAATATCTATATTCAAAGGATGAAGAATTTGCATTATTGTAATTTTGGGATCCTCTATTTTACGTGAAAATGTACCACTTGATTCTTTAATACCATAAAGAAGAACTGAATTTGAAATTTCATAGTGATTTGTTCGTACTACATTTTACATATATTTCATTCACAACTTCATACAATTATATATATATATATATATATATATATATATTTGT
>CABFPE010000334.1:658274-675342 GCA_900660155.1 Hofstenia miamia | reverse complement strand
AATTTAGATATTATGTGCTCAGTTGACACTCACTGACCGTATAATATTTCTGACAACGCTGTTACTATATCTCTTAAAAAATAATCTAATAAATTTATATGTATAATATTATATATATATATATATATATATATATATATATATATATATATGAAGAAATTTTAGACCTTTCTGATTTTCAAGTTATGATGAGCAAAATGCATTGAAATCAATAATTATCTTTTTTAGAACATTATATTACAATTTAAGAAATTTGATGCTAAAAGAAAAATGTAGAAAAGCAAATCGAATATTTCAAATCTTCTATTGATACTTTTTAAATGATAGCTCATTTGCAATCTCTAGCATTTAAATGTTTAATGAAGAAAAGAAAATAATTGGAATAAATTCAGTTCTTATTTATGGTATTAAAGAATAAATTGGTAAATTCTCAAATAGAACAGAGGCTCCTAAAATTACAATCAGGCAAATTTTTCATAGTTTGAGTATAGTGTAACATCAGTCGGTAGTTGTTATTTATCGGCCAGATCACGCGCTTTTCGTGTTGACTAGTTGTTTTCATGTTTGTAAATATTGTAAATACGCATTGTATATAAGACACCTAAGCATCTGTAAATATAGAAATAATTTGACCGTGTTCTCTTGCTCATTAGAATCACTGTTGCTCTAGTATATATTCACCTCAGCGACCTACTGCGTTTGGAATAAGTCCTCTGGCAAAATTTTCTAGATTCAACCCAGTGATTCTACAATAGATATTTAACGATTTGTACGATTACAAAAACTACCAATAACCAACTACATGCATGTTTAATCTTCAGAATACTTGAGCTGAAGCTAAAGGCATATTCCATTCAAATGCTTTCAAAGTAAGAAACATGACGTCAATATATATTTATAAAGCAAATACTTGGTTATACTGGTAAAAAGTAGATAAGAAAATTTTAGCAAAACCCAATTCATAAATATAGAAGAAAGGAATTGAAAAATCGCGAAAGAGGCAATCACATCTTAAGCTTTACTTGGATGACAATCTAATATACATCGACTGACAATAATTTTATGCCATCTACGTTTTGTGCAGTGTGCAATCAATTTAATCTAAGTGGAATAAATATATGCAATCATAATTCCAATTAATTTAGATATTATGTGCTCAGTTGACACTCACTGACCGTATAATATTTCTGACAACGCTGTTACTATATCTCTTAAAAAATAATCTAATAAATTTATATGTATAATATATTATATNATGAAGTGTGAATTAAATATTGGCTTATTTTCATTCCTAAAAACATTTTACACAAACTTCGTATAAATAAGTAAAATAAATGCACTTACTTAAGTTATTCTTTCACGTCGATCTAACTTATAAAAAGTGATGCTAAGATCAACGTTGATTTGAAATAGTTAAATCGACGTTGATTTGTAATATATAATTCACCGTTGATTTGTAATATATAATTCCAAATTCCTTTACATTTAGAAATTTTGAATACAATCTTTTTATGAAGCAAATTTTTTAAAAAATCATCTAAATATTTAAAAGGTTCAAATAATTCTTCAGATATACTCAAATCAATGGTAAATATTCTGTAGATCTACAGATGAATTACAAGAATTTCTAAAGTATATTTATTTTACAACAAAGTTGTAATTCTTACTATATTCTATTTTAACTCACCAAGCAAACAAAACAACATCATCAAGTTGATTTTTGAAGTTAATGACATGTTCCATTTTTGAAAGTGGAAGAAGACGCAACACATTTTGAACTTGATTACAATTTGATTGCGAGCTTATTGGACTTGGCGATTGGGAAGTAGATAAAATTGCGAGAATTTGATCTAGCTTTCGGTGGATTTTGGCCAACTCCCTCCACACTTTATGAATCTGAAATCATCTAATGCATGAACATAAATGAAAAGTTACTAAACAAACCGTTAACAATATGATAACGTAGAAAAATGATAAACACGGGCACCTTGAATTTTAGCCAGGGGAGCGCGGACGGGGAGAGCGTGATTTGTAAACAACACACCATGTTAAAATATTGTTGAAATAAAGATAGGATATAACTTGTAAATTTAATCTTATTTTTTAAGTTATTTCTTTTAGTGTTTAATTAAGATTAATTTTTCTTTAGNTATATATATATATATATATAGTAACATCTCAAAGCGTTTTTACTAATTTTACAAAGTGCTGTTTAATGAAAGATTATTTTTTAAAGTTTTAACAGTGCTTAGAGTTCTATGTGAACCGCATATTTGTTTTTGTCAATATAATGTTTAATTTCTTGGTAAGCTATTTTCAATATTCTTTCATCGCTCATGTTTCATTAAGTATAAGATAAAGCTCTAAGGATATATTAATATTTCTCTATAAATTATCAATGCCTATTTACAAATAATTATATCTTTATTGACTAATTTTTTCGTTTTTAGATATAATGGATGATTTTTAATTAAAGAAGGCGTATAGAACAACTATTAGATTAAATAATCGAAACGATTCATCATATATATTCTCCAGAATTTGCAAAGTACCACTTTGTAAAAAATTATTGAAATTTATGGAAATTTGTAAAAATTTGCAAAAAAAATTTATGAAACTAAAAATTTGTCAACAATTTTGAAACTTTAAAGAACAGTGATAAAGCTTTTCAATTACTGATATAGAAAATAAATTCTTTCAAAGTTTTGCAAAGTAATTTAGACTAGGGTTAGTAATTAAAAAATGAAATTTTTCTACTAAGGATAGCTGAATTTCCTCATCAACAGTCTTCTTAAAGTCCATGCCTTATGCACAGTGTTTGGTGTTCATGGTAATACTTTTCCAATTTGGCTATTTTGGGAATTTTCTTATGAATTTGCAAAATGAATTTCATTATAGTTAAATGAGATATTTACGGATAGATTTGCAACAAACGTATTTCAAATTTCTCTAAATTGAGAAAACTTGTGAAACTGGTGGAAATCACTGGATATTTTAGCCAAAAAACATTTCAACTATTGCGGCAGAAAGCAGCTGGAAAAATTACGTTCTTGATTTACCGCATTACCAAAGTGAGCGCAGAAATTCAAGATGTTACCGGAAAGCCACGAGAAAGTGTAAATTCCTATAATTTCCAACAACTCCTTAATATCAATAGGTATAAAGTATTCTTGGTAATTTTGCCTATGAAGTCATATATTGTGTTGCATAATTGTTAGTAGCATTTGTGAGTTCCACAGGACATTCTGTGGTATGTCAAGCATTATATGCACGTGTTCTAGAATAAATTTAACTGTTGTGTTGTGTTAAAACATGACAATTTTTCCCAATAACCTAATCCAATGAAGTTGACGTGCATGCATTTTGTTTCGTCAAGATATGTTCTTCGCAGGGATGTACTCCTATGTAATTAACAGGGGGATGTATTCTTAAGAACTGTATTTTGTAAGCAAATAAAATCCAAAAGCCGAACCCTAAAATGAACTTAACAAGAGAGCTGTGCTCTTCTGAACACCCCTCGAGTACCCCTTGGTTCTTTGTTAGTTTGATTAATTAGAAATAGCGTAATTCTAATGATGCGTCATCGAAATCAATCGAAGCAGAAATCTTTTGGCTAGCTTGAAGTTATCAACTGGTATGTAAACTATAGTTATCAATGTCTTTCCAGCAGGAGTACTGCAATCCACACCCAGGATGTTAGCGTTCCATGTTTGGCGTTAAAGTGTGAAATGGTATTTACATTGAATCAAGTGGAACTTCAACAAATCTTTAATTAGTAGATGCAATTAGCAAGTATTATTGATAAAATTTGATGAGGAATTTGACAAATTGCAGTCAGTCAATGACATATAATTGATGGCAAGCACTTGAGGCGTTAAGTTCTGTACTTAATGTTGTTAATCATAGTATCAATTCATTCAGAACTTTCCAGTATCATTGACTAATGAAACTATTATCAACACGGATTTGCAAAAATTCTTTTGAAGTTGCAGTTATGCATTCAACTCTCACGTAGAAGGATTTTCACGTCAATATACTCATGCCTAAATCATGAGCGGGTCTCAATTAATTAATGAACCTATAAATTAAAATTAGAACTATCGTATTTTCATTTATCCATGTGTATTACACTCAAATGAGTTTATCACTTTAAAGTCACCTTAGGTACAATCTGCAAGGACTATACGAATTAATAAACGGATGAATTTAGCATGCAGTCCAAAGAGATGTCAATTTTTTACCATGAAAAAAGTTTTGTCGCGCAGGCTAACATCTGAAAAATGTATTTTTGGAATGCAAGGTAGTGCTAAAGGCAGATTAGATTAATCTGGATGGAGGTTATATTTGAAAACAGCATCATGTCACCAGTCAAACAAAAAATACTTTTGTTTTCACTCATAACAAGGCAGCAAGTAATGGGAAAGTTAAATGCTTTGGTATGCATTAGTTGTCATGCGAAAAAGCAGTTACATGTAACGCACTGCTCAATTATTCAATGTAGAGAATATGCATGTAACAGTAAAATTGAATAACAAAAGGTTGACCCAACTTGACCCCCTGGTCGAGTCACCCGTTTCCAACCCTGAATGAGGCGAGATTAAAAAATACTCACGCAGGTTAAGCATAAAATATATGAGAACAAATACATGTCCTAAAATACATCATTGAATATAATCATTCATTCTTTAAAAGAACATTTTCACGAGCGTGCTACGGCCAATGTTCTACCCTGTTACTACAGCACAAAATTTGTGCAATCTGAAAACTTTTGTTTTATTTTATTGGTTAGAATATTTCTCGCACTTATAACTCAAGAACTAATGAAGATATTTGAAATCTAAAAACAAAACAAAATAGGGAATTATCTCTTCTTTCTTTTCGTTTTAAATTCAGGGTAGTTGTAGTACCTTGGGCATTAGACCGCCTTATTATCTGAACACTAGGTATCGAAATAATTTGAATAATTTTACCAAAATCCAATTTCTTATTGAAAAAAATCGTATTTGCTTGTAATTCAGGGATATGCATATGTTTCAGCGCATATCTTCATCATTGCATGAGCTGGCCTAACCCATAGATGTGTCAATGTAAAACCCTTTAAATATTTCTTCACAGGCTTAGGGAAGTGATCCAAATTCAATACGTTAACAACACCGTTAACAAATGGTGTTTTACGTTAACATGACCGTAAGCCAAATCGTTAACTTACACTCAAAATATATTCGCTAAATGTTATTACAAATAACTTTGACAGATTTAGGTTCTGCAAATTTCTTCAAATATATCTATGCAAATGAATTTATCAAGCGTATGCAGACATTTGAAGCTAGAATTGTTGTTTACGGTTGAATTTTCACTTGTTAACGTATTGAATTTGGATCACTTCCCTTAGATAAAATTGTCCATAATGCGGAAAAAATCGGTTTGTAACGTAAAAGTAACACTATTTGAAATAGGATCAAGTGAATATTCCAGATAAAATACATGAAAACCAAACTCTATTCCTGAAAGAGAATAATTTCAGTATGATGTAATATAATGGTGACAAACATATAAAAATCGTACCTATAAAGAACTGTGTGATCGAATATTTTCCTACTTCGCCATTTTCATTTCGATTCATGTCCTGTAAAATTTACATTACACCCAAGTGTGGTAAACTAAACGTTATTTCTCAGACAATGCTTGCACTCTGCAGCATATGGACAGTGTTAAACAACAGCCTGTGCGCAATTCGTTATTCCAATATGACACATAAAGTACTTTTCCTGCATTTAATATTAGCTCACAACGACTTTTGTTATTTCTTCTAATGACGTCACCTAAAATGAAGCACGTTTGCCAAGTTAATCACTTATGCAAAGCAACAACATTGCTGTAAATGTCGAGGTAACTTTGTGATTTTGATATGCGAGTCTTATCATTGGCTTTGGCTTGCAGGGGCGTAACCAGGATTTTCTGACTGGCACTTAACTAAAAATGCAATTCTGCACTAAGTTTTTAACCTTTTTGATATTTTGCCAAATTTTTTTTTGATTTAACCAATTATAATCAATTCCACTATGTCCCCCTTACCCGGGGGCCCGGGACCCTCTAAAATAAGAATTGTTCGTTAAAGTGGTTCAAAAAATTACAGACCCAATTCTTTTGTACTCAATAGGGTGCATCAAGTTTTTGTATTCATATTTAAAAATATGGGCGGACTTCATCAACATGCAGCTTCTCCGAAGTTAAAAGATACACTTCTGGGACTTCTCAAAATCCAGTACAATTTTTCGCAATTTTAAAATTTCATTGATCCTAGCNTCTTCAAATATATCTATGCAAATGAATTTATCAAGCGTATGCAGACATTTGAAGCTAGAATTGTTGTTTACGGTTGAATTTTCACTTGTTAACGTATTGAATTTGGATCACTTCCCTTAGATAAAATTGTCCATAATGCGGAAAAAATCGGTTTGTAACGTAAAAGTAACACTATTTGAAATAGGATCAAGTGAATATTCCAGATAAAATACATGAAAACCAAACTCTATTCCTGAAAGAGAATAATTTCAGTATGATGTAATATAATGGTGACAAACATATAAAAATCGTACCTATAAAGAACTGTGTGATCGAATATTTTCCTACTTCGCCATTTTCATTTCGATTCATGTCCTGTAAAATTTACATTACACCGAAGTGTGGTAAATTAAACGTTATTTCTCAGACAATGCTTGCACTCTGCAGCATATGGACAGTGTTAAACAACAGCCTGTGCGCAATTCGTTATTCCAATATGACACATAAAGTACTTTTCCTGCATTTAATATTAGCTCACAACGACTTTTGTTATTTCTTCTAATGACGTCACCTAAAATGAAGCACGTTTGCCAAGTTAATCACTTATGCAAAGCAACAACATTGCTGTAAATGTCGAGGTAACTTTGTGATTTTGATATGCGAGTCTTATCATTGGCTTTGGCTTGCAGGGGCGTAACCAGGATTTTCTGACTGGCACTTAACTAAAAATGCAATTCTGCACTAAGTTTTTAACCTTTTTGATATTTTGCCAAATTTTTTTTTGATTTAACCAATTATAATCAATTCCACTATGTCCCCCTTACCCGGGGGCCCGGGACCCTCTAAAATAAGAATTGTTCGTTAAAGTGGTTCAAAAAATTACAGACCCAATTCTTTTGTACTCAATAGGGTGCATCAAGTTTTTGTATTCATATTTAAAAATATGGGCGGACTTCATCAACATGCAGCTTCTCCGAAGTTAAAAGATACACTTCTGGGACTTCTCAAAATCCAGTACAATTTTTCGCAATTTTAAAATTTCATTGATCCTAGCGAGATTTTTGTAGTTTGGGATGTTTCATTTTCTTGAATTTTATCAAAATCTTAGAGAAAATTTGACGAGTAGGCACACATTCATAATTTCATGTGAAAATTTTGTACTTTACTTAAACTTAAAACATGAAAAATTGACTAAAAATGTTTCATTTGTAGTGCACAATGAAATCCTATAATTTGAAATACATTATGTATTCAATTTAATGCATATTTTGTGAAAAATATTATACAGAAATATCGTTATTTCCAAAAATGATCCTATTTTGTTGAAAAATTTGATGCAATTTCACGCAATTGCCCACTATCAATATTACTACTTTAGCTAAAAACAATGAAATTATGAATTTTTTGAAATTATTCAATTTAATGCAGTAGTAAGTTATTTACAGATTCATTGCATTTCGAAGAAAATATTTCACCCTGTCGCTTTTGATACTTCTTCGTTACAAACTACAAATTTGAATATAAATTGGGTAAAATTATTTGAAAATATCATAACAGCTTGATTTTGTATACATATGTTTATCGCTATCACAAATGAGAATATTTTAGTTTATATGTATGCTTAAGACGTATACGGGAACCTTTGTAATTTTGAGAATAAAAGGATTTGTGAAAAATCCATCATGCATTTATATATATATATATATATATATATATATATAATACTTCGGTTAATTTTAAATATAGAGAAATTCATGCGAAAATAAAGAAGTAACTATAAAATATAAAAAAACATTTATCTTTATCACGCTAAACTTCTATTTTATAAAAAGTTCGTTTCATAAGCGTATCAACCATTCTATTACATATTTTTTTCAATGTGAATTCAAATACATAGAAATTTTTGTAGGTATGGAGCAGCCACTATCAGATATCATAAAAACACCAATAAGTATTTATAGATCACACTAGACTTCTTGTATAGAAATTCCAATTACTATATTTGCAAACCATTCTTGTAGATCAAAATACGTGTATTAGAAAACGGAAGTAACTCACCGGTAGTAAAACTCATTTCTCAAACAAAACCGCTGTTAACAGTCTGATGTGAGCAATGGAAAACATCTTTAAAAAAGAACCGAAAAGCAAAACAGACGAAGCGATTGAAGTCGCTCACAGCATTAAAGATTCTGTCATTGAAAAAGATACTCCTTCAAAAAGATTCAAAAAGAAGTGCAAGAAAGCAAAATATCAGATTACAGAGCACAGAGGCAAAATTTCATTTGTGTTGGGCTTTATTCTCGGATGCTCATTAATAATAATATTGTGCATTCTGATCAAGTGATTCTATGAAATATCTTAG
Organism: Hofstenia miamia; assembly: GCA_900660155.1. Classification (NCBI taxonomy): domain Eukaryota; kingdom Metazoa; phylum Xenacoelomorpha; order Acoela; family Hofsteniidae; genus Hofstenia; species Hofstenia miamia. The sequence continues at coordinate 666,695 of CABFPE010000334.1, read as the reverse complement.
CTGAGTTCTGGTAATAGTCAGCAATCTTTGTAAATCTTTGCATGATTACAGTTATCTGTTCGGTGTTAGGTTAATATTTATGCTGATATATTGATAATAGAAATTACTTGTCATTGTTTTGGTTTTCACTTGCACTTCATCTATATAAGTTCTTAAAATAGTATTGGTTTGCTAAGTTGAAATAATTATATAACTAGAATTGCATTTCCTTATTCATTTATCGTATGATATGATGTATAATTGGTCACAAACCCATTTTAACTGAAACTGGGCCATTTATTTGTTGAAGCCTAGCATTATTTCAAATCCCAATTACAAACAGTATTAACCAGACCGCATTTATAAACTGTTCACAGCTAGGCTTAAAAAACGTAATATTATTGCTATTGTTAACCAATTTTGTTAGCTACTGAAATACTACGAATTTTACACTATTTTACACTGCTGTATGAATTTTGAAAAAATATTCTCAGTTGCGATTGCGATGGCATCCGTGCGAGAAAATGGGTGTTATAAAATGAAATTTCTGCTTTATTCGTTTTCTTACCAAAGTTTAGTAAGAAATCTAATAAATGTATTGGTTAAATAGTTACAGTCTAGCTTCCTTAAAATGAATCTACTAAGTTTATGATTACAAAGTCAAAAATGATTAAAAGTTTAGACTAAGTTATTGTAATCTAAATTGTAATATTCAACTTTACACAAATAATGAAAATGTTTATTTAATATTGCTGTAAATGATGCACTAAATCAACTCAAAACTAAACAGAAAAAGCAATTAAGTGATTATCACTATTCTTGTCCTTGCCTTCTTAATTCATTGCATTGTAGATGTAAATCCAAATGTAATATCCCACTTGTGCTTTGGACCCCTAATTGCAAATAAAAAGCTATTCTTAGGGAATCAACTGCAAGCAGAAGATACTAACAAACACAAAAACTGTTTCAAATCTGTTCTATTTACAACAAATTGCTCTTGCTTATGTACCAATTTATATTAACATATTTACAATTTACATGGTAAAACGAAAACATTTGGTCTGGCCGATACAACCAAAAGTATCGATATTTCGCAAACAAATTGAAGAAAATCTTGAAAAGTTCTTGGAAGTTTCTTACGATTTAATTGAAAAAACTTGCACACATGTTGTATGAAATTTCCGAGAAATGCCTAAGAATCTCAATGAAAATTTCATAAATTCACAGAATTCACAGAAAATTTCGAGATTAATTCAACAATGCAATACTGGATATTCAGTGGATTTATCATTTTTACAAAAAAAAATTGTAAGAAAAAGTTTTTTGAACAATAGTAACTTTACAAAAATGCAGTCCTCTGTTTTTACAGCAGCAAATCGATTGAAAACATTTTGAAATAAAGTGAACAATTTTCAATTTTTAGGAAGACAGAACATTTTTCCTAAATGTTGGTAGCTGGTCCGAAAAGAGGTGCCGTGGTCGCACTTCCTGCCACCCCTCCTAAACGAGCCACTGTTTATATTCATAAAATTTCAACTATTATAGCCTAAAGTTATCAAAAATGCTACTAATATCATTAAATAATACTTTGCAAATTATTAGTAGCATGCATAATCAATTGACTTACACAGGGAATAATGACAAAAAACATACAAATATAGACGTATCAGAACTATTGCATCATTGAGAGAGTACCCATAAATTTTAAATGTCATTTTTTAAATTCTCAAATTTTTGAATAACTTAAGAGTAAAAACATTACTAGTTTATATATTTAGAATTTGTACAATTTTAATGAATAAATTATTTTGAGATTTCGTGTTGTTTATAAATTATAATTTGAGAAAAATTCGAAATCAAAGAAACTTCTCACAATGCATTATGTTAAATAGAAGAAACTTTAGAAATAACAAATTTAAATGTAAACATAATATTACTGCCACTACTATCAGCTGATGAACGTTACTACTATTTTGGATTTTGCAACAAAGTATTATAAATATAACCAATGTAAATAAATTTATGTGATAGCGTAATAATTTACTTCAAGAAATATTTAAAAAACAAGAACATGATATTTCTTTTACGAAGCTTTTAATATCCTTGCAAGATATCCACGAAATTTTTTTTGATAATTTCTTTCAACAAACTTCTAAGATCTTTGAAAGAAATCAAAGAATTAAGATTTATTCAAGAACCTTTTAAACTTTTTCAAATTTTCAAGATAGGGATGTCTCTTCCATATCAAAAGTCGCCATTGTATTTTTTATTCTTTTTGCTTCATTACCACATTGCTTATGGTTTTTTAGTATTATTTTTGTTGTTTCTTCGATTATATAGTAATATTTCCCTAAAATTATAGCATTCCTATAAGTTAATGGGGAGGCGTTTTTTAAAAAATTTGTTTGGTTCCGATTTTCTTGCTCATCGAATCCGCGCTTTCCATTTTTGAATCAACTACTATCGTAATTAATACAACGTTATTCAAGAGAAAAATACCTTTAGAAGGTGTATTTTCATAACATTGAATTAAGTTGATAATAATTTTAAACAAAAGTGCATATATTTATATTCAGTATCATCATGCTCTTCCAAAAGTCAGTTTAAGTTACTAATTTCAGTGTGCAGATGTTATTGTAAGTTTTTAAGATGCCCAAATTTGTTTTAACAAACAAGCATTAAGAAATATTTTTTGGTAAGCATAATAAAATAGGCCAAATTAGGATTAATTTAAATGGCACGGCAGGATTTAGGACGGGCTTGGGCACTTTTCCATTTCTGAGTTAGCATTGATATACATTCATATGATGTGTGCTGTGGAGGTCTGTGGGCTCGAAGGAATTTTCTCAGACAATCTCATTGGCTGGTTGAGGTGGAAATCAAAATTCTGCTATATGGTGTACAATGTATGCTTAGCAATGGTCAAGTATGCAAAATTATATGACCTTCATTTTGGGTCTTGTATCCTGCTTTTGAATTGGCAATTAGCGTATATCAGCTGCAGATTTTACCACTAACCCTTTGGAGTGGTTATATTTTGAAATATTTTAGCGGCTGGAGCAGTTATTATCAGTATATCCAGAGATGGAAACGGGACGGGACATTTGACAGGCCGGGACGGGATGGGCCAGGGACAGGGAGAGAACTTTTTGCTTGAAACTGGCCCTGGACTACAAAAATGAAACTAAAATTGGATCTAATTAATTATTATCTACTTTTGAGTATTTAAACTGATACAATTTCGTTCTGTTTGTTATGTATTTTATCAATATTGAATTGTGAAAGAGGAAATGCTTTTCGATGAATTTTCTGCAGCAGAAAACGGACTCATATCTTTTGGAAAATGTTCTTTTTGTGTATAAAAATATTCAGTGATTACATTTTAAAGAGATTCCTTAATTTTATTAGGAAAGGAATTGAATTCTTTTTTAATTTTAATTAATTCCATAATTGCCATGAATTTAACAAAATAAATCTGCATAACGTATTACTTTGTTATATTTTGTGAGAAACATCTACATTTATTAGAGGAATTATTAAATGTAAGAATATACCAAGAAATTGTAGAGATGTTTTTGCTGTTTAGTTAAAATTTAATACTCTACTAATATTCAAACATTATTTTTTGACATCCTCAAACTGCGTTCACAATGACCCAAACATTTTTTTAAGAACCTCTTGAAGTGTACTAGACGGGACGAGAATATAAAACGGGCTCAGCATAAGGCTTGAACGGACCCGAGACGGGACCGGGGTGAGAATTCAATCCTGTTTCCAACTCTGAATATACCAGACAAACTTATGTGCACAACACGCATTCGTGATTCAATGCTATTGCAAAGGAGGCTTATTGCTTTATCAATGCTAGACAAGCCTGAGCAATTTGGGCATTAGTTTACTAATGCCGAAAGCCAAAGAAAATCATAGTTTCTTAGTCAGCCTTAATAATGAATGCATATTGCTAGGTGAGACATGCACTTGTAGTATTTCGGTATATGTAACTAAGACAACTCATTATTATATAAATTGAACTGAGAAGACGAATTGCTTACCTTCTAAAGGTCACAACTTTTTAACAGTAATTTTCTGATTTCTTCCAATTTATAGATTAATGCATCTTTTGAAGCTTAATTATTTTAATAGCATTTTACAGATACAAATTCTTCCCCTTTTGAATGATGAGTTTCAATAAAATATTGAATATCACATATACTAAGCTTCACTAAACTAATTGTTTTTTCATTTTGGTGTTAAATTTTCATTATAATGCTTATTATTCAAATGAAATTATTCTTCTTCATTTTTAGATAAAACATTTTTAATGTTGAATTATAGGGAACAAACTTATGCAACATATATAAGGATCAGTTATGTTTCACAACTCATCTCTGCAGTGAATGTAGTCAATCTCGTCATAATATTCTTCCATGTGGTACTTTTGAGGAAACTAATGATTATTTTCATACAATTTGTAAGAACTGCAGCAGATACCAATCCGAGTCACACAAACACACACACACACACATAAGTTAACCTATATGCCTCGAAAAAAACCCAAAACTTTGCCAACCGTGTTCATCTTTCTTTTTTAAATCATGATCGGGTCAAACCTCATGTACATGAACGCAATTATCAATACATGTACAGGTTGCAACACATAGTATTTTGGCTTCAAATCTTTCTAATACAAAAATTTTGTCATCACCAGAACTTGACGGCAAGCACACAGTACCATCTGACATCTCACTCAACTTTATTCAAATTCAAACCCTCCTACTCTGCAAAGCAGTTCGTAAAAAAAGAAAGGCGCTTTTGCTCAAGTTAAAGAGGAAAAACGTTCGGATTGGGGAAGCAGTATCGCAATAGAATTCCAAAGACTGGCATTAGGCTTGGATTGTTTCAGAAAATTTCATTTCATATAAATATCCACATAAACGTGATTTTTTTAAAACATGAATAAACTATTTAACAAGAATGATTCTCATCTTACTTGATATTAGTGAATAATTAAAAAATGAAATTGTGAAATTTGGAGGTCGTAGTTTAATTTCTTAAATGTTTAAACCATGTAATGACATATTTTTTATGTTTGATGAAGTTTTAAATTTTTTATTTAAATATTTACGAAATTCTGCATTTAGATTCGCTATTATTAACTTTTCATTTAGGTCATTTTATTAGATGAGTCTACATTTGAACCTAAGATGGTATTATCTCACTAAATTTGAATTGGATCTGAGCCAATATCTTCAAAAATGTACACAAATAGTGAAAAATCATACAAAGATAGGAAGGGATTTGCATGAGCACTCTTTGTGTTGGAAAACTTCATATAATGGAGGACACGCTGGACTCAGCAAAGTAGCTTAAGCCGATACAACAAAGACTGATACCTCAAGCTTAGGAACGGTATCCAAATCAATGCATTTTTCACGGGGATTCGGGACTTTTTCATACTGTGAAAGTAATAAAAGAATTTCCTCTCAATGAAAAAATCGAATACTATCATCGCCAGAGAATTCACCCAATAGAAATACTGTGGGCGTTATTAAAGTGGAATTTTTTAATCAAACATTTACAAACAAAAATCAATTGATAAATGTCAAATTTGACCTTACACAAAGAAATACAAAAGTGAGAGTTGAAATCGCTGGGACACACAGAAAGTTAATGGCAGTAATGACCAGCAGGGGTACTGAAATTTTGAGATTCAAAGAAGACCATGTAAGATATTAAAATTGTTGAGAAACATTTTATTCTATTTTTCCTTATTTTATTATATGGAATAATTCACCCTATATTGTAATTATCAATCAAATTTAAGTGTCTCAATTCATTTGACCAATATTGTGTATATATATATATATATATATATATGTATATATATATATATATATATATATACATATATATATATATATATATATATATATCAGTTCCGAAAAATTCAATTATTTTTAAAACTGTTAAAACTGGTTAAAAATTTCAAGTGCCGAAAATTGATAGAGCATTATTTTTTGAACTCAAATATATTCTTTAATAATGTTTAAACTCAAACAACATGGCAATAATATTACAAAATCTTTTCTACAAATTGAATATTATGTGAGACAATATTAAAATCAAAACAAAAAATTTAAGAATAGGAACAAAAGAAATCCGAGAACAAACCCCAGAAAAAAAGCTATTAGCACTTTCCGCTTGTAGGCTTTTTCTTTTGTAGACTTAAATACATTTTTGATTCGTCGTTTTGGTGTGTCTTTTTCACTAAGTCCTTCTTTTATGTCTTTAACAACATCAATTACTTCTTCGCTCTTGGTCATTGTCGAAATTGGCGGACGTGGCAGTTAATTATTTCACAAAATGTTTAATTTATTCTTGTTTATTTCCGGATGTCATGTTCCGCTATATACTGACTTCTCAATTACCTTGTGCAATAGTTATTACTTAATGTTAATTTGAAGGTTACTACTATTGAAACGTGTGAAGCTTACGTAATTTTGTGCCAGAATTATTTATTGAAGCAAATCAATTTATTAAAATATACCGCAAAGATTTAAGGTGGTGCAACAGGATTCGTTTTTTGACTATAGTCAAAAACATTTTTTACTATAGTCGAAAGACTAGCTGTGTGACACCCTCAAAATTGACTTTTGCGGTTTTCGATTAGTCAAATTTTGAAATAGAAAATATTCTATTTGAAAATGACTATTAGTTTTTTGCCTAGGCGTGTGGCACACCCTGTACTAAACTTATTGTAATTTTATAAGAAAATCAGAATTTATATTTTAAATAATATTGAACTTTCAACCATAATTATCATTAATATATACACAATATAATTAAGATAGAACTTTTAAAGCCGCGATTTCTCAAATAGCTAGAAAAGTAAGCAAACTATGAACACAATTTTTGGTTACAATCTCTTATATTAGTATCCTAGTGATTTAAAAATTAGAAAATTCACTAAAAATGTAATTCCCACAGCAAATCGCATGGATGTTGTGCTGTGGGAATTGCATGTTCTTGCATGTTCCATTTGTGGTAGACATGGAAATACACATTAAAAATTGTAATTGCCACAGAAATTACATATATATTGAAAGTAAGAACCTTCATCTAGAACCTATTTAACAGTAATTAGCTACTTTGAATGTTGTAAAAATGACATATATATATATAAATTTGGAAACAAGATATTAGGAAAATGCTTGATAGTTATCTTAAACAGCCTCAAATTCTAAGAAAATTAAAAAATTTGATTAAAATTTTAAAAGAACTATCCTGTTATCCTTCAATTTATATCTCGAAATTTGACAAAGGGAATGGTATAGTTATCGAAGATAAATCAACATATATGTCAAAAATGGAATCATTATTAAATAACAAATCTAAGTTTAAGGAACAAACCTGCAAAACAACCACAAAGTTTTTTATAAAAGAAGAGAAACTTAAAAATCATTATTAGAAATGAAAAAGAAAAATGATCTTCCTAAAGAATTATATGAAAGTTTTCGGAGTATAGGCTCTCAGCCATGTCGCTTATATGGTTTACCCAAAATACATAAAAATTCAGAAGATCCCCCATTACGACCTATATTGTCAACAATAAATTATCAAAATTCAAAATTGACAAAATGGTTAGATCAATTATTAAAAAAATATATACCAAAAAACTACAACATTAATGACACAAATGATTTCTAACTAAATTAAGGAATGCATATGATCATGATCAACAAAATAAATATCTTGTAAGTTACGATGTAAAATCCCTTTTTTACAAATTTCCCAAAAAAAATACAATATACCATATTATCAAGCTTATTCCTAAAGATGAAATTGTAATAAATCACGAAGTTTTGGAGAAATTGTTAAATATGTGTTTTCTCAACATACCATTTATTTTTAATAACAAGTTGTATCGCCAAGTTGACGGAATGGCAATTGGTTCTGCATTAGGACCTACCATGGCCGCATTTGCCATGGATATGATTGAAAGTAACTTCACCAATTCAAATGTAACCAATCCACAACTTTACATACGATATGTTGACGACATTTTTGCAATTTTCAGTAACAAAGAGGAATCAAACATTTTCTTAGAATATCTAAATAACCAAATTTCTGAAATCCAATTTACAAAGGAAGATCAAAACGAAAACAAATTAGTATTTTTAGATGTTTGTGTTAATAACTTTGCACATCATATGAAACAAGCTGGCATATAAAAGAAACCAACTCATTATTATACATCCCATATAGTTCTACTTGTAATATCTCACATAAATTGAATACAATTAAAGCATTATTTGATCAAGCATATAAAATCCGTTCGACATTCGAACATACAGTTAATGCCTTTGATCAAATTTTTACCATCTTAGAACGAAATGGATATCCTCATAATATTTTAAGAAAATATTCAGATCATCTACTTGA
>CABFPE010000334.1:635297-650700 GCA_900660155.1 Hofstenia miamia | reverse complement strand
TATATATATATATATATATATATATATATATGAATAAATATAAACCTATTGATGGCATGAAGAATAAATGTCAGTCACCCTAGATGTATTCCTTTGCTAAACTGTGGAGAATGGGCTAGGAAAATTGTACCTGAGCAAAGCACTCTCAAACATAAGCAAAAATTACATGAAAACCAAATATATTTTTGACAAAGATTAATGCAAATTTGGTAAGACACCCTTTATTAATCAACTGAATAACATAGCTACTCAAAATAGGTTTCAAAACCTGAAGTTGATAATCAAAATTACAACATATCATTCACTAATAACTGTAAATGTTTACAAATTGCTTCAGAATGCTCGTATTGCTATAATATGATTATTAAGAAAAAAACGTTAAACTAGTACACAATGGATGACATAAAATATGATTAAATTTCACAGTTTGCATTATGATAAGGTGTATATCAAAATATTAAATAACATCACATTGATAACATCAAGTATGACGTCATTTAAATGAGTTATGGCATTCACACCCTCATCCACAATTGGCATTTTCAATGAGCCACACCGAGAGTAAGCAAGATTGATCTTTGAGAATTCCAGTTTATCATAATGTTTTAATATTTGTGAAAAGTTGCATTTTGAAGTGAAGAAGTTTTGTTTTAACCAGTTTATTTTGGATTACCATGGAATTTTTTAGGCAATTGATTTAATGAGTGACTAGTCAAAAGACTACTCGTGTGGCACCCCCTTATACAGTGTCTGACCCATAGGAAGAATGTCTATTTTCAAATCAATTTTTAAATTAACAGAGTATAAGCTCTGCGATCAATATTTAACAGTAGCATGACTGATGGCTTAGAATCAAAGTTAAAAGAGCCAGTGAGGCAACGGCCTTTTTTATGGGATGTCTCGATTCCTGTTATAAGAACAGGGATCTAAAGAAGAAAACCTTTCCAGAAATTGCATTTAGGCACTAAGTGTGAGTCTTAAAATTATTTGTACTATATTCTGTTAAATGATTGAAATCTCAAAATTTTGCGATTTGGGATACATAAAACAGTTTTAATGATTAGTCCCAATATAATTTAACCGGATTAACCAGAACGGATATCTTCTTAACTTAACCGGATCTTTGAAAATCAGAATATAGTTAAATTAAAAAGAAAAATATATTCTATTTCTATCCTTCAAAATGAAATTAGTCCATTCCTATATGTGCTAACATAAAGTTGATGTTCCATTTTGTATAACTACATACATTTCTGACCCTAACCCCAATAGACAAAATATTTGATAAAGTTCTAAATTTCTTATGATAAAAAATTTAGAACTTTATCAATTATTTTATCTATTTGAAATATAATCTGACAACAACAATGCGATCAAACATGTTGGAGACGGTACATCATTTTCTCTTAATTTTGATGATTTTTTTCAAATATTGATATTCCATAATTTGAGTGGCAAAATGTAACAATTTTTCTCACATGGAATATATTTATAATTTAGTACTAAACAAAGTAAAAAAATCAAGATTTCATTAAACACATCACAATAATTTCGGCTAAAAATATGATCAATTTAGTTGTTAACTTTGATTAGTTAAATCGCGGCACAATTGTTAATTAATTTCATTCGAAAAAATGCATGTCGCATGTTTTGGGTGTTTACACGGTGACACAAGACATAGGACACTCGAGAAAATTAAAATCTTTTGATATTCGAATGTTTCTCAAGTGCTCTACTTGAGTGGTTGAATGTCGCGTGTTTTGGGTGTTTAGACGTGACATTCGATCATTGAAAAGACAAGACATGCATGTCTCATGTCGCGTGTAAATGGGGTATGATAGATTTCATTATTAAAAATGGTAATAAATATAATTCAACCAAAAAGTTGTGCACAAATATTTTTGTTGTGAACTTTTTAATACCTAGGAAGTTGTGCACAAAATTGGAAGTCTGTCTGCAAAATATTTTTGCTGTGAACTTTATAATTACCCAAAAAGTTGTGCGCTACTATATATTAATGTCACCAACAATGCATGATATACTATATACAAGTATGTGTAGAAATTGAAATCATTGGTTCCTTAATAACCTATCAATGATAGTATCTTCAAGCAACTTAATAACCTAAAATACCAAGATTCATGTTGCCCATTTAGGTGCTGTTAGACTCAACCATTCCACGAAAGATGCTATTGATGCAGAAATCGCAGAAGCATCAAGGCGATTTTTCAAGGGTGACAGAGACAGACTTTTTGCATAATGAATTTTACTGGCCTTTTTCTGGCGTCCTAATGGCGGTAGTTATGTCTCGTTTTAGTTGCGTATGATATTGCAAATAACGACATCTTTTGGATGTCCTTTTTGGGCAATACACCGACGGCTTTGTGCTTACTGGGGATGATGCCCATTAATATAGGAAAATTCACATGTAAATGAGTAGAGTTACTTACTCCCATAACCCATCAGAAGGATGCTATTCTTAGAAACCTGTTGTATTTTTGTGTCATCAACGAATGATTATGTGTAAAAAGGCAACAATAGAAAATATAAGTCTTCATGCTTGCACCTCAGACATTAGCAAGTTCATTGATAAGAATCAAATATTTCATCATTTATTGGAGGTAAGGAAATTCTATGTTTGAAATATATCTAAAACCAGCTAAAAATATATTGCAAATGGGCCAGTTTATCCACTTGGATTTCTAGTGCTGAGAATTGAAATTCATTTATCAATGCCTGATTTATAGAAAATACTTTTTGGTCATACATTGTCTTTTGTAAAATTCAAAATATTCTATGCTATTCTATTACCAATATTTTTTTTTGAAAAATGACAAATTATTTCTAAATTTTATAGACCATTTTAAAATTTAAGCATCAAGTTTGTAAGAGTCATTCATTCAAAATGTATGTGAAAACAAAACAAACAAGGCTAGGAAAGTAAGTGAAAATCTATAATTCAAGGGATGGAATTCTTGACACATCCATCAGGTTACTGTATTGAATTCAGCTGCTGGAACACTGTAAATTTTTAATGCCTGAGAAAAGAATACATACTACTCAAATCCATTATGTATATCTTACATGAATAATAAACGTTTATTGATTAGATTTGCTAAGATGATTATAAAAAATTCAGTTTAGAGTAAATTTGACTTTTTTCAAAGGTGCAAAGCTGAATATATCGTTAATCTTGCAGACATTTGCAGAATGGATAGTCTCTGTCTCAAATCACGGTACCTCAATCCCAATTTGAGAAATTTATCAGATGTTTGCAGCAATGATTTTCAAACAAGTGATTGACACTTTTTACAACAAGCAAAGAATCAATTTCTATTAGCCTATTCATCGAAGTATAGGTCTGTACTAAACGTAAATCCCAATACATAGCTGATTTTGCAATAAATGTCATCAATGTGATTAGAGTAATTCAACTAATTGTATATATTTCTAAAACTTTTTAGTGAATATGTAACGAAATTTGTAGAAATCAAGTGCTAATTTTTTAACACGATATTTAACTATATTTTGCATTCAAAATAAAAAGACTTTCATCGTACCACATGCCACTAAACAAGCCCAAGCAACAAATATATATTTAGTCGAAAAAATCATAAATGGTCAAAAAAGCTGAAACAAAAATTTAACTGCATATCATTAATCCCAGAATAATAGTTTGGGATATAGATTACTGCAAAACCTTTTTCAGATTAACATATTACAAATTGTAAGGTGCGCGTCTCTAATCCCTTGATATTTCATTTTTGGTAGTCTACTCTCTATTGATCTTTTAGAATTTGTAGACCAACAATTCAAAAATTGCCTCAGTGCTTAGGGCTATCGGTTGCTGCTGCTGTGCTTAAATTACTGCCATAGTTGGGACCCCATTAATGATCTGGTCGCAAAACGTTGTCAAATACAGAACACTGCTAACAACGAAATAATGAAATAGCAATGAAAATGTATGCCTACAAATTAGCATTGCTGATTGACATCCGTAGAAGTATTAGTTGTGAAGGTGAAATATTGAAAAATATAAAAAGCAATTATAAGTCGAAAGGCCCTTGCAATATCCTCAATTTTATGCTGACCACTGGCAGTTTCTTATTCGATATCACACTTAACATAGATTCTAAATCTAGGTTTCAGATATTCCTACTTCCCAAGAAAAATTAAACATCCCATTGTTACTCCTGTATCTGAAAATAAAGATTGTAAGAATCCTTCTAATTACAGATCTATTTCAGTAAACTATTTGAGAAAAGTTTGTATTCTCAAATGTTAAATTACTTGGATGAAAATAATTTATTTATTTTCGGATTGATGATCACCAATCTTTACAGACCGTTCATACATACTAGGTCCTCTACTCTTCAATGTATTTATTAATGATCTGCCTGACAGCCTTGCTGATGGTAAAATCATTCAGTATGCTGATGACACGTGCAATTATAATACAAAATTGCATATGCAATAATACAATAAGTGCTGATTTCAAAGCATGCAAAATTGGCTTAATAAGAATCACATTTTTGAATATTAACTGGACGCAGTATATTTTGATGCATTCCTAAAGAAGAATATGCTGTTAAAGTTGATAATGCTTCAATAATGAATTCTAAAACATTGGTATAAATATTGATCAAATTTAGATTTTTCAGAGTTTCTGAAAAATTAGGTTCGAAGACTTGCAGGTTTCAACCCAAAACTTTCATTGTTAAGAAGTTGCATACCTAAGCATTTTATCATAAATTATACTCGTTGGCACATTTATGGTAATATAAGCTATGGCTCTTTGATTGCAGTTGGCCAGTACGTTTCCTTATGGAACAAGATTGATAAAATGAGTAACTGGGCCATCAAAAATATTGCTGATTTACATAGATAAGAAATGGACACGACTTTACCCGATCCAATGGTGGGTATCGGATCTGGTCGGGTCGGTAGCAATAATTTGGNGTTTCGGATCGGGTACGCTCGTATAGCAGGTTCTGTCTGGCAATTGTCAGGCATGATAAACTGTGTAAAATGCAGAATCATTTTAAATCTAGTGAAGATAACAACCTACATCATTAAGGGAAAGTTAATACATAATATGTTAATAGGTCTTCATGGCATTGGTCCTACTATATTTGGAAAGTAACACAACAAGCTGGATGGAATTCGTTTGAAACTATAATATTTTCAGTTTTTTTAATTTCATAATAAATTTTAAGCCCGGTGATAGATATGGACTGGGCCGGGCTCGGGCAGAACATGTGCTGAAATTGTGCAAAAAATATGATGAAATTTAAAAATCAACCCAAATATAGTGAATGCTAAAGAATTTGCAAACAATATATTGAAAAAAAAATTACACTTGATTATCTCTATATATAAATTATAACTGGCCTAATTCATTCATAGCAACGTTTGCTTCAGTTAGTAGTATATGTTATATTATTGGCATACAAAAGAAAATGCTAGCCATTATTTGTTCTTCTGTATTAGATTTAATAAAATTTAATATTAACTATATCATTGCTAAGGTTGCAAATTTCGAATGTGTTATGGATTACATTCAATCAAAAAGACTTGACAATTTTCCTCTAAAAAATCAACTGCTTACTTCATGCTTCATTATTATTTTAAGAAGGTCCTACTAAATACATGGCCGCAGTAAGTGCAGAGTAAGAAAGAATTAGGTCGGCAACACTAAAACTAGTGAATATTCAATTCTTTTATAAAACTTTCCTAAATATGTGATTTATGTAACTAAGATTTAGTTTAATTTTTGGAAAAATACAATCATACAAAACTAACAATTTTTTAAATTTGACGGCATTCACCATATCTTCTTTCTAAGGGATCAGTTTGAAAACGCGACAAAAGAATTACATATGGTTTCGCTGAACATGTGAAGGATATCATAAAGCAAACAATGAATCGAATATGATAGCATTTCAAATACAAGCAAAACACCTATCATTCTTATTACCAAAGTAAATTCTTTAAAAAAGAAACGAAAATCATTTGATTCGAATATTGTAAAAGCTTTTTCCTTACTTCACAAGAATTAAGTCCTTGATATATGTTTAGTCGCAGAAACTTTTCTGCGTCCTTCTATACCCGATACTCATACTTCAATAGATGATTATGTTCTATTCCAAAATGATCAAAACGCCTGCAGATGTAGAAAATGCCATTGTAAGAACTTACACAAAGTTGATGGTCTTATATTATATGCTAAATCACCGCTTATTTGTTCAGAGATATTTAAAGAAGAAAATGAATAAGAAACTTTGTGGTTTAAAATAGAGCATTCCTCAATTTCTAATGCTCTATTTATTAATTTTTCTTAACATTATCCAAATTCACCTAATGGAGATACATTGATAAGATATCTTAATAAGTGTATGCAAAGCATAGAGTCATCGTATCCTCATTCGAATATCTGTATTGTTGGCCATTTTAATCATTTAGATTTATCCGTGTTTTTACTTTCATTTGATATTTCTATAATGGATTCTCCCTCTACACGTTTAAATTCAAGACTAGATTTATTACTTACAAATTGTCCTAGTGCTATCCATTAAATTGGTACTATTAAGCTTAGCCTACAGACTGATCATCTTGCTCTTTTAAATCATCTAAATTTGCACTTTCCTGCAGTTCAATCAAAATATACTTTTCGCGACATGTCCCTTAGATATAAAGAAAATTTTAATTTTCGTATAGATCATTTAAGACTTGAAGATTTATTTCAAGTTAATGATGTTGATACTGCCATTGGAAACGCTTAAAAATCGTATCTATGCGATATATGATCAGAGTTTCCCCATAAGAAGCATTTCAATGAATGATAAAGACCCTATATGGATGACGCCACTTATAAAGTATTTACTAACATTAAAGTATAAATGTAAGCAGCAAAACGATATGAAAAAACGAGAAACTTAGAAGTTGAAATGTGAAAGGTAAATCATTTGGATTGCCTCGAATTGGAAATGGGAATTGCTGGAAGAACATTGACAACATCACTCATAGACAAATTATTTTCAACAAGATTGCATTCCAAGCATTTGAACGAGAAGAATTAAATGATATATTGGGCAAAAAAATGTTGTTATCAAAATGACGTGAGAAAAGACCAATTGTGAAGTTTATTAATGAAAGCATCTGTGATACATTACTGGAGTTTTATGACGTATATCATTTTATGAAAAAAAAGTCGTAGAACAACAACTGGTCCAAGCAATTGGCCATACCATTACTGCAGAAATCTTTCTCTTAAGAATAGTTATTTCGTAAAATCTTACAAAAAAGCCAATCTTATACCGAAAGTATCTATGGCTACAACACCTGAAAACATTATAGGTATCTAGATTACAAGTATTTCTGAGAGAATATTCGAAAAAGCTGTTCACAACCTATTTATTGCTCCTAATTTTGCAATGAAAGGTGATGCTTTGCAGTTCAATTACAAAAAGCGAATGTCGACAACTGATTGCCTCATTAGCCAGCATCATTATGTGCTAGAATAATTATACAATAAGAATGTTGATGGAGTGCATGTCTTATGTGTTAATTTTTCCAAGGCTTTTGATCAACTGAATCAGGAATTTGCAGCAGAAAGTTATAAAAAGTTTATTTATGATAGTAATCTTCAAAATGGATCTATAGCTGTATTCGAAGAATATAATCACATTAAATCGTAGACAGAAAATTCCAATCTTAAAATCAGTATTAGGAAAAACAAGCACATTCGATTTTCTTTAAACTATCATCGACTATGCTCTTGTGATCTTCCATTTGAATAATTGAAATCTGTAAAAATTCTTGGAGTTTCAATCGATAATAATTGTAAATTTACAACACACGGCAAAAAATTATTATCAAGTTTGAACAGTCTTAGCTATATATCTAAATATCTGATAATTTCGAAGGTACCAATAATAGACCGAAGTACAGTATTTACATCACTGGCTATAAGCAAAATTAGATATACTCTACCAGTATATGGCAGTGATAATAACTTCGTAAAGAATATAGATAAATATCTAATGAAATGCTACAGTGAAGGTTATATACATCAAAGCTTTAGTCTTCCAAAATTTTGTTAAAGGAAGCGGACAAAATAATTTACATCCTTTATACAAATACTTCTTTAAATTTTCAACACACAAAAGCAGGTTAAGATATTCCAGAAGATGTAAATTACCATTATTAACAACGGAGGTATTTAAGAACATTTTTGTCAATAGAATGTTTATAATCTATTAAATTAAAAGATTATCTCAGCAAAGAGCACCCTATCATTATTCCAATTAAAGAAATATTTTTTTATTTAAATGTTTACAATATATGGATATTTAAATATATGTACACTTACTTATAATTTTAGATTTGCAAGTATTACGTTTTACACAAAATTTATTGTAATTTTTGTAAATATAAATTCGTTATTCTCTTTCTCTCTCTCTTCTTGTTGGTATTTTTCTTAAATACATTTTTTATGAATGTAGTTTTTATAAGTTTAATTTTTTGTTAAGTTAAGCACTTTTACGAAAATATTGATTTTGGGCAGCAAATAATATTCAAAATGTCGAGCATTACCCAGTTACAGTAAACTTATTATGAGTTTATAAGTGTTATTAGAAGTTTAATAAATTTGAATGAAAATTTGCAATTCCATAGAGAGGTTGGCACCGGATATAAAGAGATAAACGAGCACAGGCGCCGCGGGCAGCGTTAATTCGGAAAATTTGGATTGGCTTATTATGAAAGATGTAATATTTAAATTTTTTGTGGCGCTAGTAAATAAATAAATCAATAAATATATTTAAAATTGCAAACAAACTTATAAATTAAAATGTACAACAAACAATATTTAACGTAATAAAAAAGTTCATTATTTCTTTCTTTGATTTCTGGCGTAAAACATGATGAAACTGTTTCAAAACCTTTTTGAGTGATAACGTATTTTAAACCTATTTCTACACCTTAAGCCATGAAAAAATTGTCGCTGCTTAGGAATAAGGTGATGAGGCGGATGGGAAGATTTTGTTATATCTGACCAAATTTTAAGGCAAATATCAGACCTTCGGCTTTGAAGGGTGCCAGTTTTTGATGTTATGCATGCATCCCTGTAGGAGGTGTTTGGGAGGATATTGCTTAATGTTCTTTTTTGAACGATTTGGTAAATTTTCTGTGCAAACAAGAGTCTGAGAAAATGTAGTCTCTTTGAGGCTTTCCTAACGATGTAATTTCCGCCCATTTCAGACTTGATTGTAACACAACTCGCAATTGCGTACGCTGCAAGCAAATTATATTTCGGGGGGGGATTAGTCTTTAAAGTCTAAGAAAAGAAGTTTAGTAAAAGATAATAAAACAGTCACCATTGTCCAAATTGCTAAAGCATTTTTGCATTAAATCAATTAACGCCAATACTGTTGACCTATCACCAACAGCTCCGAAATGTTGAGAGTCAAGTATTTTGAATATGATTTTTTTAATTAAAATGTCTTCAATAATTTTGGAGATTTGGTGAGTCTTATGTCTTGAATGATTGATCCGATGGGGTTTCTTTTTCCCAAGCAAATTATGTCTTCAGACATTCCTAAATTCCGCATTCACGATGAAACACACGTATTTTGTTTTGTTTCACATAAATCGCATATAAAGACTTTGTTTCGGATTTTATAAATTTAAATACTTCGGGCTGATTTTAAAAAATTTCATTCAATGTTTTGCAATTTACAAAATTTACATGAATTCAATGGTGTATGGTGTCGCTAAGTCTGCTATATCAATTATGCGTGCTATCAATTGCATTGTACACACTAAAGTGAGTGCTATACAAACCTATGTAATGAGTTTTAGAGATCCTTGCAGTATTAATGATAAAACTTTCAAAAGGAGAAGAAAAGAAAATTGATGTAGAAGTGATAAAAAAATTGTGGCATATCTAAAACAGGCCATTGAAGGTGAGCTTCCAGGATTTGAATTATTAATTTAGTACTAGATTTGTTAATTAGTACTAAAGTTAAAGAGAAAAATAATCTGGAACACAAAACAAAGGATGAAACCGGTTATTAAAAATTGCCTTAGAACTAATAAAAAATATTTTATGTAATGAATAATGCATGCAGTATAAATTTGTGAATAAAGCATTTGCGCAAAAAAAAATAACAAATTGGACTATGAACATAATTGCTGATATCCCCAGACATTCCCAGGTTACATCCTTACTATTGAAATTTAAAATCAAATTTTAAAATTCTTAGCTCTTAAACAATTGCGCTTGATTTTGTGCTGAAATTTCGTACAACCACATCTGAGTGTAGTTTACAGATGATTAATAAATCCATTTAAGTGTTGTAGTATGAGACGCAGTAAAAAAATCCGAAATTATTTTGCAATATTTTTATCAACTTCAGACAAATATGTAATTTACAAATGATGCAGCACTAACAAAATTTACAATATTAATTTCATAAAATTGAAGTATCAGTTTTTCATTTGTTAAATTTAGTTGAGAAAAATGTACAATTTTTAATTATTAAATGTTTAAATATAATATGTTAATAAATATACTGAGGGACAACTACCGTTAAAGAAAGCTTTTTAATTTTGAACGGCTACGATATCAGGATTTGGAGGCTTGGTTCGAAGAATTGTAAAAAATAGGCCTACGCTTAAAAAATTGCTATTGCGCCCACGCATCCATCAAAGTGCAACAAATGCAATAAAATATACAAGCAATGTGTCGAAAAATATAATTTATACTTTGAAATTTACTAAAAATGTCTGTGTAGATTACATTAGTTTTGACAAGGATTATAGAATGAGCCGAATTGGTATTACCTTGAATGGATCCCAAGCTGAACTTATAGGATCGATATTTTGATTTTTTGTAGTCAAAACTGAAATAAATGTTAATATATATAATTATTTGGTGTTCTTCATTAAATCAAAAAGTAAGATAGATTTAATTCGAAATTTTTCGATGATTCAAACGCAGTGAACGTATAAACTACATTTTGATTGGCTAACAGTTGCTCTCAGAAACAGTTGGCATTCATTACCAAAACAATGACTGCCTTAATGATTGCATTTTTTTCAATCTACCTTATAGTGGAAACAATTCAATTGGGCTACCAATCTGCTTTGCAATGTGCAGAATTTTGCGATTCCTTATCTTTGGATGAATGTGAAATTTCAGTATGGAATAAATATACAACTGTTTGCAATACATCATCAGAAGAAGATTTGACAATAATAGAGAAAAATGAAACTTTTTTACCACGACCGAGCATTCACCAGAGAGCTATAATACGTTTTCCACTTCACCGACATTCATGTTCTGTGCTGATAATTGACGTACAACAAAGAAGAGAAATAAACGCTGTACGTTGTAAATCAAATTCAGATGTTTATGAAAAAGGTAATATCATTTCTTCTAAGACGGATGATCATAGTTTTCAAGTCGAAGTTTATTTGAAGAATGGTATTTCTTGTTCAGAAATGGAAAGTGTCAACTTTCTTGACATTGATGAGCAAGGCTTAATTCTGAGGAACACTACTGGTGAGTTTCATGTCAGTCCCATATTTTGTGAATCATGTAATTGTGAGTATTGCAAGTTTGATTTTTCCTGTCTTTTAAGTGATCACTGTGAATTAACGAACTTGCGCTTTTTCAATAAAAGCAGAGAACTTCAAAGGCTAACTCTTAATATTACAATGATGGGTTGTTCTGAAAACTTTATAACAATCAATCTATTTTCAATTGATGAAAACTGTACTACTGTTGTAAATTCAACTGGAAATAATGCAAATAAGGAAATATACTGCGCCACTAATTTACCATTTTATGACATTAATACAATTCAAGTTTCAGAAAATTGCATTCCTCGAATACAAATATTTGCGGAAAATGTAAATTGGCGACTAGATTTTCAGCTTGACAGTGAAACCTTGGGTTTGAGCAGAAAAGAAATTGTAGAGAATATTATCGTTTGTCACTGAAAAACTTGACTTAATGCCTTTCTAATTCTCCAAAAGGTCTGCTCTATATTAAATATTATTCCTAAAATACAGTTGTGTTTACTCCATTTCACACATAAAAATGTTTTTCTTAAAAATATATCTTGAAGATTAATTCAATATTAAAAAATATTGAAATACTTTTTCTCTTGTAATCAGATTTTATTTCGAAATAGTATTTTAGAAATTGCTTCCATTTTAATATATAAAAGGCTTTATATTTAGAAAAAGAGCATTTTAAAAAATGCAACTACTCAAAAAGGGCTCTTCAAATGATACAGCATCTGCATTATTTTGCTCTGTCCTTACACTATCCCCTGCTTGACAGCAATAACTTATTAGCTTGTGTGGAATCTGCACTGTTTTATTTTGCTTGCAGGAATACAAGTAAAATATCATTATTGCTCAAAATATGTTTCAATTACATCAATGTACTTGCTAATTGTATTAAATTAATTATATATCACCACTTTGAACTTTGGCTTTCCTGTCCATTGTAAATTTATGCACATTGAAGTTTAATTATATTACTTTTTGTTCTGTTAAATCATATTTTGGCTGGCTTATTCATTAGTAGCATTTTGTTCTATTAAACAAAAGGATTACTAAATGCCCAGAAAAAACAGCGGGGGTTTCACCCCTGCGACCCCATAATTAGATACATGGAGCACCTTGTAATTTCTACATGATGCAGTTGCAATGGGTGGTGTGTTTGAATGTTGAGACATTCAATAAATTTTAAAGGCTTGCAAAATATTAGAATTATCATGCTCAGCAACATTCAAAAATAGATAAATAGCAGGAATTTCAACAGCTTAGTGTCCCATATTTGCCAAATAGGTTGTTATCCATGTTCTTGTGCTGCACATGTTCTATATATTGTAAAAAAATTAAACATGAATAAGAGTTTTCCTTAATTTGAAGCTAAAACAAATATCGGCATGAACCTGCTATTATAATGTTAACATGAAATTGCATTCATGTGCTTAAGCAATATCTTGAAAAAATAAATTTAAATCAGCCTAAATCTGGCAATATATTAGGAATAAAATATGTAATACATCCTAGAATTCATCTAAAATTTTTAAAAGTCGGCCTGAACCTCGCACTAAAATGATAATTGCAATATTGAATTAAGTTTAATTTTATGTAAAACACAAATTTTTTTGTAAATTTGAAGGAATATTCCAAAAAAAAATTAAAAATCTGTAGATACAAATACTAATCATTTAGAAATTATTCTTTTAATTGATAAAAATTGGAGAAAAATCTGCATAAAACTAAAAAATTGTGAATGATTTTGATATGTTAGAATAATTATCTGTGAAAATAAATTTAAATTCAAGATGTAGATTACTTCTGCAATTTTAATGAGGAAGGCATTAAAATGCTATTGTCAAAATTATATACAAATGTGGTTTAAATTTTAATAAAAATTGTAGTAACTTGCAACTGATGTACACTAATTTAAAAAAAATTAGAAATTTCAAAAAATATTGAAACTAAATATATGGCGAAATTATTAGAATATGTCATTTTTGTTTCCTACTTTTAACTGATTATTTTTTGTTGTTTATTTTAATTATTGTTTTAGCTTTGTTTATTTTATTTGTACATATCTGTATATATTAGATTTGCAAATATGTTTGTATATATTATGTACACTATTTGTATATATATATATATATATATTGTATATAATATTTACAGACTGTAAGTATAGAGAATGTACAAGGATAAACAGAATAAAAACTTTAGAAAAAAAAAGATTTTGAATATAAAATGAATGTTTTGATTGATAAAGGAAATAATATTTTCTTTGAACATGTGTAGCAGTTCCTATTGCTGCTACCCTAAAGGGAATAGGAGCAATAGGAATGAATTCATCCTTATAACGCTATTAAAAATGATGAAATTCAAATGAAAATTTGCCCAAATTCCTTGAATTTGACATGCTCTACATAATATTTTGTTAAATACCAGGAATTGCTGTAGATTAGTATCTCATATTTGTGAATTTGGTTGTCATCAATGTTCATGAGCAGTACATGTTATATATAATGTAAACTATTTGAGCATGATGAAAGTCTTATTTAAAAGTGTAAATATAATAAGATCAGCCTGAACATGGCACTAGAATGCTAAACTGAAATTGCATTAATTCATAATAAATCAGCCTGAACGTGGCAATAAATTTAAAATGAAATATTGAACAAATCCTAGTTATGGCTAAGAAATAAAAAATATCAGCCTCAAACTGACACTAAGATATTTATTCAAATTCCAATGTAAAACAAAAATACAATGCGCAAACAATTGAATATTTCAGCATGAACCTAGGATTAAAATAATATTAAATAATAGGGAAAACTTTTATATTGGTGTAAATGCGCTATAAACATTATCAGCCTTAACCTGGCAGGTGCGATTGTCCTATAATACCTAAATAATATATGTCAAAATATCTGAAATTTCAAAAAAAAAATTAATTTTCTATGCAGGAAAAAAACTCTTTTCAGCCAGAGTCTGGCAATAAATTTGAGTTGGTTTTAATGATTTTAGCTTAAAAATAATCAGCCTGAACGTGGCAATAAATTATTACACAGGTATTGTCAAAATTCATATAGTCCAAAAAAATTTTAAAAATTTTCTTTTAAAAATAGTCACCCTGAACATGGCAGATGGGATCTGCTTGACAATTGCCTTTTAATTTATATAAATAATGTTCTAAAATTGAAAAAATTAATAAATTTCAATTCGGTAAAGAATAAAATTTTCAGCGGAACCTGGCACCAATTAGGGTTAGCACTGCTAGGGTTACAACTTTAATTAGGGTTAGAGACCAATTAGGGTTGCCACTGATAGTGATACAACTTTAATTAGGTTTAGTGTCCCAACTAGTTTTATCACTGCTAGGACTACAACTTTAATTAGTGTTAGAGAGATTTAAAGATTGAAAAAGTATATCACATAGTGAATGGCTTCGTGAGAAACCGCAGGTTTCAAACTTTATTAATCGCAAAAAGTATTGACGATATGATGGATTTAGATGCATTTAGAGTAATTTATCAATGAACAATAGCTTTCACAATAAGTGAATTTTTAATATTTATCTGTGTCTTAGGTAAAGTAACAGTATGCTGTAGTAGATAATCAATTTGTGCAACTAGTTCTTTCTGAAATTACAAATTTATTTTTTTAAAACATTTGCACAACCATTGCAAGACTATTTTAAAATGCTATTTGATGATATTGATAGTAATTATGATGTCAAAAATGAATATATCTGAGAATTTCAAAATTGAAAATCGCATTTTGTAAAAAAATGACCATTAAATATCATTCTATATATATATATATATATATATATATATATATT
>CABFPE010000334.1:597451-618095 GCA_900660155.1 Hofstenia miamia | reverse complement strand
TATATATATATATATATTTACGAGGGTAATAACATCTCGCAAACTCTGTATAATACAGCAATAAACTCTTGAAAAATTTTTTATGTTATCTTGAATATATGAGATGTCTTTCCAATAATCAATATTTATTGATCGCATCACATTTCGGCTTATCATACCGTACATTTGTTACCCTAAGTATACTAAGATTTCTTACAAACCCGTGATGGCTTCCCTATAAAAATTTTGATTCACAATCAAATGAAGATATTTCAAATCTGAAAACACCATAAAATAGAGAATTGTTTCCGCTTTCTTTTTCACCTTTAATTTTCGAACTTCGCAATGAGCATTAGACTAGGTCATTAGTTGAACACTAGGTATGGAAAAAACTATTTAAATGTTTTTTACAAAAATCTTTTTTCTGCTAATAGTTTGTGCTATGTTACAAAATCTAGTTTTACGTCTTAATTTTTGTAATGTCTAATCTTTGCTTTTGACAATATTTGAATTTTAAGAAACGTAGGAATTGTTTATCACGCAGTGTCGACACGTGGCGAGCTTAGGCCCCTCCTTCTCCTCTTTCCTGTGTTTTGAAGACCGAAATATTTGTATGTCATGTGTTTAAGTTTTTTAATTTTTTCATCTTTTTAGTGCATTTTAAAACTAATTATTGAAAAACTATTACAATAATCACCATACTTTTCAAAAAAAAACTTCTACATTATTATGTTAGGAATTCGCTAATGATATTTCAATGCCATAAGTTCGTGGAAATATTGTATATCAATGCTTACCGTAAATATGCATGCTTCAATTATTCTTTTTATTACCAAATACAAGCTTTTGGCCACAAACTGAAATTTTCAATTTTTTCAGCAGAAATAGAATTGAACAATGAATTTGTGCTATGGCGTATTGCCATGGCTGAAGTCCTTAAAAAGATAAACAAGTCTCATTTTAGGGTAAATGAAACCTTCTGGGAAGCACTCTCTCTATGTTAAGGCATTCTACTGTAACGGTTACTGGTTACCAATTGGCAATGTAACATTAAATTCGTTCACATGTATCAAACTAGATTATTGAATATACAGAGCTTGGTGGTTTTTGCATGTATCTATTATGTAGGAGATGAGGAAATATTTATTGTTGACTTATGAGATAGAAACTTAGACTGTGAAATTCAGTAGATTACTTTGTGTGACTTCATTCACCGCCCTAAGTGGCTTAATCTTCTGTAACAAAGATTAGCCCAGCAGTTAATTAAATAGTTTTTTAGTTAATTATTGTTGTTATTATGTCTCCCTGTTATTGTTAAATTTCCTAAGTCAATCCTATTGAAATCGTCAACTATCACATCCACACATTAAGTGGAGTCAAATCGGTAGAAATTGTTTGCTTGACCCAGATTGTGAACCCGATGGGATAGATCTACGTGCACGCTTATTGAAATTTTCAATTTTTTCAGCAAAAATAGAAATGACCAATGAATTTGTGCTATGGCGTATTGCTATGGCTGAAGTCCTTGAAAAGATAAACAATTCTCATTTTAGGGTAAATGCTCTCTCTCTATGTTAGGGCATTCTACTGAAACGGTTAGTGGCTAACAATTGACAATGTAACATTAAATTCGTTCACATGTATCAAACTAGATTATTGAATATACAGAGCTTGGCTATTGCATGTATCTATTATGTAGGAGCTGAGGAAATATTTAATGTTGACTTATGAGATAGAAACATTGACTTTGTGAAATTCAGTAGTTTACTTTGTGTGACTTCATTCACCACGGTAAGCCCAGCAGTTATTTAAACAGTTTTTAGTTAATTATTGTTGTTATTATGTCTCCCTTTTATTAGTAACTTTCCTAAGTCAATTCTATTGAAATCGTCAACTATCACATCCACACATTAAGTGGAGTCAAATCTGTAGAAATTGGTTGCTTAACCCAGATTGTGAACCCGATGGGATAGATCTACGTGCACACTTACTGGAAAATTTTGTTTTGAGCATTCTTGGAGAAATTTGGGTTACCACTTTTTGCTCTTTCTTTGTTAACACTTCATGTTACATTGCTTCTAGATCAAGTGTACTATAATGATAAAATAACGAATTAGCGTGAACTGTAGCCATCTGTTGCAATATGGAGATATCTAAGGAATCTTCACGTTTTATGTTTTTCTGGAGGCCAATAATAATCTTCCAGTAATTTATTTATTTATTTATTTATTTATTTATTCATAGACTTAATCTTGTAAAATACAAGAAAAGAAAATAAAAATAATAATATACAAAATAACATAAAAAAGAAATGACTAATAAATACTGTTAGTTGAATTAAATGCTCTTCATGAGGGACAATTACTTATCAAATTATGTGTCCAGCTTTTTTCAAGTTTGCAAGAATTAAAAAAATAATTCCAATATAATTTTTGTAGTGATTTTTAACTGAATTTGTTTTATCAAAAATGTTTAATTTTGATGACAAATGCATATAATTTGCCAAGGGAAAAATCCAAACAAAATAGTTTTGAAAAGACTTACATTGTTTCATGGGAGCATTCTTAAACAGTAAGTGCTTTGATGAACGTAGACCTTTAACCAGGAAAATATAATGAAATAAGTGAAGAAAGATTTAAATTTGACTTACCAGTTAAAAGTTTGTTAGAAAGACACAAATCCAAGTATTCCAGATATAATGATAAGGGAAGAACCTAAATTTTTAAAAGTCTATTTATATAGTTATCATTGTTTACCAGTGGCGTACCCAGGGGGGGACATGGTGGAATGTCCCCCCGTCAGGTTTCCAAATTTAATTTTGACTGGATAAATCAAAAAATATTTCGTAAAAAATTGAAAAATTTAAAATCTAGGATCATTAAATGCATTTTTTAGGGTCTATTTTTTCAATATTTACAAAAATGTTACAAAAATAACAATGATGTCCCCCCCGTCAGAAAATCCTGGGTACGCCCCTGTTGTTTACTATCCATTTTGTACAACGTTTTTGGAAGTTCTCTAATTTTAGAAAATCTTGTTTAATACGTAACCAAACGTTTGAAGCGTACGTTAAAGTTGATCTAATTACTAGTGTAAACAATGTAGTTTCAACATTAATTTTTGCATTAAAGCTATATTCCTTTTCAAAGTTAAGAGGATACCATAACATGATCTTTGTTTAGCAGCAATGTGTATGGACCAGTTCAAATTTAAAAAGAGGTAAACGCCAAGATCTTCAACTGTATTACTTGTAGGTAGCCAAAAATCACGTTGTACGCCATTATGCTTAGGTATTGTTAAAAGCTTGAATTTATGTCGGTTTAAACTCCTCTCATTATCAAGGACCCAATTTGATAAATTTTCGTAATCTATAAACAACATTACCTGTTGAAGTTGTAAGAAATTTGCAATCATGTGAAAATATAAAAGAAATTGATACATGACAGCATGTTGTGAGGTCATTTATGAAAACAAGAAACATCAAAATCCCTAGAAGAGATCCTTGGAGAACTTTCACTTGATACTGATAACCATGATGATTTAATCCCATGTATTTGATTATATACATATGAGTGTAAAAGTCTTAACAAATCACCTCCAAATTTAAATTATATAAGTTTAGACATTAATAAGCTATGACATACTTTATCAAAGGTTTTTTAAAATCAGAGTATAAAATATATATGTCTTCGTTTTCATCAAAATGTTGGTAAATTTAATCCATAAATTCTAAAAATTGTATTACAGTAGATCTATATCTTAAGAATCCATATTGAAAATGTGAAATGTTTTCAGAAATAATCGGATATAATTTCTTAAGCAGTATCTTTTCAAAAACTCGAGATAATTTTGGCAATAAACTAATTGGTCTACAATTATTTATGCATTTGGTCGAACCAGCTTTGAGAATTGGAGTGATTTGGGCAATTTCCCATAAACTAGGATATTGATAACTAGAAATTATGTACTTAACTAGCTGTAATACATGTGATGTAAGAAATTCTGTAGGAAGATTAACATTAGATTGTCCAGAAATTGATAAAGAATTTAACTCAGTTAGCAGATCATCATATGTTATTTCAATTGAATTGAATTGTGAATTCGGAAAAGTTTTCGCAATATCAGAGTTAGTGTTAACAATAATATCATTATAAATCATTGATGATGGTAATTTTTTCTTTGACAAGTTTCAAGCAATTATTAGTTGATGAACTAACAGTAAGCTTTTCAAGATAAACAAGATATCTAACTTAATTGAATCTAACACGTTTGTTTTTAGTTCATTGTATTTAGAAAAGTTTGCTTGAATTGGATGTTTTCTTTATAATCTGCTAATTTTACCAAACTTGTTGATGCAATGAATTGTGTGTGATGTAAAGTAGTGAGGAAACATTTTCCATTTTCTTCTGTTCTTTGGTAGGAAACAGTAAATAACTTCAAATAATGTTTCATACCAGTAAACAACACTGTTGAGATCATATAGATTTATAACTGAAAATAATAAAATATCGAGATGAAATGCAAGCATTACATTGTTAACATTATTAACACTAGAAATGCCATTACTCCTTATGATTCTTTTTTATGTAGCATTTCAAAATAGAACATTATGAAAAAAATGAAAAAAATTACTCATGCAAATTCAAATGGATTATCAGTTTATTTGGTGGTGCATATACCTGCTATTGTTTTTAATGAATTCATATACAAGTAAACAACATTCTAATTTGGGTCACTTTTGACACATTTGACCGTTCTAGTGTTAAATGAAAATAAATTTTTATCATCAAAATTATTGTTAGAATATTTTTTAATGAATGATCACTAAAACTTATTATTGCATTTATTTCTTCAGAGATAGATAAGTTGGTATTGTCTCTGAATATCAAATCTAAGCTATTTCCACCAGTATGTGTTGGAAAAATCACAAATTGATCGAAATTAGACGACAAAATATAATCAATGAGATCCATATCAAAAATGCAACAGACATGACCAACAAACTGAAACTTTCAAAATTTAAAAATATTTGTAAATATTGTGAAAAAACTTTGAAACTATCATAAATAGTTCTTTGCAAGTCATACATGTATATGCAAGATTTGCAAATAACTTGTTGTAAGACGTTTTAACATACATTATGCGTTTTCTAACAAGATTAATATTAACATACCATTTCTAAGACATTGCTGAAAGCCATCTAGAGTTAATCAATGATATTGCAAAACTAAATTTTTGTTAAACAATTTTAAACCATTTCTAAATTTATTCTAAACCCTTCTAAGCATTTTCTAAACAACTTCTAAAATTTTCATAAACGTTTTCTAAACCATTTTTATTTGTTTTAAATGTTTTAATGATTTATTAAATAATGTCTCAAAATATGATATGTATTTATTATTTGTGTGGATACCCAAGCAAATGATATTTATCATTACAAAAAAATCCAACTTAAATCTATAAATAAACAATTACATCATTTCAAAATCGTGCATATATTCTAAAGCCATACTTAATTTATTAGTTTTAAATAAATTTAATTTATATATACAAGGTGTTTGTAAAAAAAATGCCTTTTTTAAAGTTAAATATTTCTGTAATGACATGTCCAAATTAATCAATATTTTATTGATTGATTCTCATATATTGTCTATTTAAGAATCATGAATGATGAATTAAAAAAGTCTATTCTTCGCCTCTATTTTGCAAGTGGAAGTTCTCTTACGGAAACCATTCGTGCATATAGAAGAGAAATGGGTGAAAAGGCTCCATTTGATGTTTCCACTGTTAGGCGTATTGTCCAAAAGTATAATGAAACAGGATCAGGCGAAGGGGGAAGTGGAAGACTATCATACTCAAGTGATACATTTGATAAGGTGATTGAGACTTGCAACCGACTCAAAGATGCACATCCATATGGCATGACATCTGTTCGTGAAGTGGCCACTGAAGCAGGATCTTCTAATTGGATGCATACAAGGTGATGTGTGATGCTAATCTCAAGCCATATCAACCAATATCTGTGCGGAATTACTACCCCAGGATTTTCAGAGGCGAAGTGACTTTGCTAGGAACATGCTTCAGAGAATTGGTGTTCTGGAATGGATCCTTGGGTCTGATGAAGCGATGTTTTCACTACTCCTACCATTCGATCACTAAATGGTTCTATTTGGTCAGACACTAAACCTAATATTAATATTACCACACTATATATATATATATAAAATGGTTACCCTCCTCAGAGAAAAAGCTGGNTGAGGTTGCTTCGACAGTTCTATGTTTTATGGTAAAAGTTAGAAGGGTGGTCCTGTTTT
Organism: Hofstenia miamia; assembly: GCA_900660155.1. Lineage (NCBI taxonomy): Eukaryota > Metazoa > Xenacoelomorpha > Acoela > Hofsteniidae > Hofstenia > Hofstenia miamia. Next base: position 611,802 of record CABFPE010000334.1, on the reverse strand, counting down.
CGTTGCTCGCATTTTACCTGTTCCGGGAGGACTGAAAACTTCTTTTTTAATGGAAAACTTAGTAAACCTGATTAAACATCTCGTGATTTGTTCTAATCCAATTGGTTGTGTAACTGATAATAATAGGGTAAATCAGTGTCTCATTAAAACTTTTCCAGGTGTGACAAGTGATAAACCATGGCTTGGACATAATCCAGTGGATAATACAGTTCCAAGGTTTTTGATTATTGATTGTGTACATTTAATTAAATGTACCCGAAACAATTGGTTGAAACAAAGATTTCTTCGCTTTGTTATTAACAATGAAGAACATGTTGCTGATTTTAACGATGTTGTGCGTTTGTATCACAAAGAAAAGGAAAATGTTTTACGATGTACAACTCTAACAAAAGCTGCTGTGGAACCGCGCAATATTGAACTACAAAAAGTATCATTAGTGCTTCGCATATTTAATGAAAAAACCGTAGCTGCTTTACGCTTGAATGGTTGCGAATCAACTGCAAAATTTGTGGCTCTTTTTACCAATTTATTTAATGCTTTAAATGTTAATTCAAGACTCAAAGGAGACAGACTCTCCGATCCATGCCGTACTCCTATCACTGCTAGTGATAGTAAAATGGAGTTATTTTCTAATGCCTTAGCTGTGGTTGATTCTCTAAGGCCTACTAGAGAAAATAGGAAAAAATCTTTATCTAAGGATACATCAAATGGTTGGACAATTACCGTTAATGCGATAATGCATATATCAGCTCACCTTCTGGAAAAACTCAACTTTAATTATGTCTTAACAGTGGAATTCCAGAATGACCCAATAGAAAATGAATTTTCTAGGTATCGCCAGCGTTCTGGTGGAAATTATTATATCAGTTTGCCACAAGTACTCTCTGCTTTTAGAATAAATACTGCAGTATTACTGAGTCATTTAAATGTGATTCCGACAGATATTAAAAGCTGTAGATCAACATGCAGCTTATGTGATAGTGAAATATACCCACAAGATTTTGACTGCATCCTTAATTTTGAATTTGAGACTCTCGAAGATTGGGAATAATATGCATTAATTTATGTTTGCGGCTTTATTGCACACAGTCAACCGGATACATTACAAGGTGACCATTTTGATGATGATTGTCTCCGAAGTTTCTCGTGGGGGACAAGCTTGCTATTCCACATTTAAGGGACTTTTACATCAAACTTGTCGCAGTTACGTTTTGCGAGTGTTTCGACAACTGTATAATGTTCACAATTTTATCTTGCTAACAGTAAATTTGATATGATTTTTCGAAATCTGGTGAACCCATTTATGAAAGGCTTGTCAAATTTGCAAAAAGACTTTGGAAAATTGAGGGAAATGCAACGCAAACGAAAATTGGATAAGTTTTCATGTTGATCTTCAATTAGCTTTATAGTGTATTTTTATTCATTCACTTATTTTTGCATATTGTTGTTTTGTTTTACAATTCTATTGTATATTTGCATTTTTTGCATTTTCTATGCTATATAAAAACACTTCCTTTTGTTACTATGCTTGCTTTTCGTATTAGAAACAGAAAAATGGCAAGAAATTAGTTTTTTTGCTCTACTCCGCCTTTTTGAATAATTATATTGTCTAGTCCTGTAGTATAGACGTCCGTGATTCATATTAATGAGTGGATTTTTATACAAAGGTGTTACATCGGGACTTTTTCATTACCTACTGAAATTCGTTTTCAACTATACATTGGCAAATGATGGTCGTTAAAGAAATGAAAAAATTTCTTATTAATAAAGTAAAGTAAATGAGTGGATTTATTAACGTCTAAATTTTTTTGCAATAGTTTTTTATTCATTTAAGCTATATTATCTAAATTTAGAAATCGTCTCATAATTTGCTTGCCTAAATATTGATGAACGTTTTAGAAAAATTGAGGTTACCGAATTCTTTAAATGTTGGACTTAAGTGAATGTTTTTTTATCTGTAAATTTTTTATTATCAATATAAATTTCTGAAATGTCACTGTTGAGCCCATCGGATTTTCCAATCCAACGGTTTAAAAATTTCCACTTTTGTTTAGAAGAATTTAAGTTTTCAAAAAATTGACTTGGGTTTAATGTTGATATTTTTACCGTGGGAACCTGAAGTTAGAGAAAAAATGAAATTAAACATACCATAATTAAGTAAAGTTTTCATAGTTTCATATGAAAAGTTACTGAAATCCCTAGCATAAATAGCTTTACATTTATTTAGAAAGCTTAACATGAATTGTACTAATATAAACACAGAGCGCGTGCTCAGTGAAAGATTCGAAGATTATATTTATGTATAATTTCCGAATTGCATAAAAAATAATCAATTAATGTCGTTTTTTGTAGGAGTCTGGGTGTTGACAATTTTTAGATTGTAAATAGTGCATAGTTCTTTCAAATTTTTTTTCATAAAAATTGAAATAGTACATGTTAAAGTCACCCAATATAGTTAGTGAATAGTTATTATTAGGAATATTTGAAATTTAATTGCATTTAAACTTGATATATTCTACAAGAAAGTTCTTATTTGGATTGTACGTAACATTAATTAATTAATTTTTGGAAGAATTTAGACGTGATTTGATTTCGATCCATAAAATTTCAAAAACATAATAATCAGATTCAAATTCTTTTTTTCGTTTCGGATTTAAGACTTTTGGTTATATAACCATAAGACTACCTCATCTATTATCCTAATTTTTAACAAAAACTTTGAAATTTTCGGGGTCTGCATTGATAATGTTTAGTCAAGTTTCTGAAATATAAATAATTGAATTTGAGCCGAATTTTATGAAAATGATTTCTATTTGATGTAAACAGTCGCTTTTTGCGCACATAGTCGCTACATGAATTTGTTATTTGAAGGTGGAATTCAAATATACAATATCGAACCTCAGTAATTTTGAAAATTTTGAAGAAAGAAAAAGCATATCAATTAATTAATCCTTATACGCAGTCTTTAATATTTATCACACACAATATCTTATCATCGTTAGCCTTTGTGAATATTAATAGTGTAACTCAGTTTCATGATATATCTTCCAAGCTCACTACATATAGAGATAGTTTTTCCTTGATCAAATATGATCTCAAGATAGAATAACTACTTTTTAGAAATTCAATATCCTTTAGGTTTCATTAGATAATGCTGAAAGCTACGATTTTAATAAGAATTCGTTTTCAAATAAGAGTTTTCATATATATATATATATATATATATATATACAGTATATATATACATCTAATGAAGTTGCCTTCATTCTTTTGCAGAAATTGCGCAGAGGAATTCATCAAAAGCAAAAAAATATCTTGTGTGTTTTGTCTCAGTAGCGTCTATTAAAGCGGATTTTCATATGTAAGAGTTTATTAAACAAATTGAAGGTAAACCTACTAATCAATTTATAAGAATTAATGCCTGTGATGATGATATTAATCCAAACAAAGTAAATTTATGCAAAGATTGTGTAATTGAGTCATTNGTAATTAAAATACTAGTTGATTTAAGATTACAAATAATTGCATTGTTGCTAACTATAATTAGAGTCATCATTGATAATAATAAATATCATTATGTATAAAGAATTTCAGTAAGACCTGATGAAGCAAGAAAAAGTACAAAGTATAGTAATTGTCAGCAACTGAAAAATAATTCATAATTTGAATGACTAGTGATGCTAAAGCACTATTGCTACTACTTGCACTTAGTTTTTGAAATCTTTGTAAATATAATGTTGGTCATTTTCTGAAACATCCTCAAAACATTTTCTGTCACACAATGACAACATTCCCGGAACATTCCCACCGCCGCCGTTTATCACACTTCAGAAACATTCCTGGAACATTTAGGCAACATTTCTTGCTTGCTGTGACAGTTAATTGCAATAATACGTAGTACCTTCTGCATTTATTGGGGCAACAATTAAATGATAAACTTATGAGTTAACCATATATACCTGACTTGCTTAATTTGATTAAACTTACATGTCTTACTATTGCGAAATATTCATTTATACGCTGTATAGTAATTCAAAAAACAGAAATTGTAAGAGTTATTGAGTTTCATCTTAGATCAAGCATTACAAAATCCTTAATAGCATTAAAGGTCAATTACGATGATATTTTCTAAGACTATCTCAATTTCGTAATTATTTTTTAGAATTATTAAATACATTTAATTTATGTGTCAAGTATCAGTATATATATATACATATATCAAACAATATATTACGTTATCAAGAAAGCCAAATTGTATTATATTTCATATAAAGTTTCATGCGAAAACATATTTTCAAGCCTAAAATTTTGTCAAAAAATAAATTTACAAATCCTAACACATTAATATTGCACCACTCTTATCCAAGCGGCGAGATAATTTCGGGAGATCTGATGATAATTTTATTCTAAGTTTATGCTTGAATTATAATAAGCCAAGACAAATAATTTGTCGTGGCAGTTAAGGCAAACTTTGCCTTATATGTAATACATCATATTGTCCATGTTTTCTACTGTGCAGTCTCTTCCTTCAAGGAGCTCTGCCATAACATTTTCCAATATAACTACGCGTGAAGAGTTAGAGTTTTGGCTTACCAATGATTCAGCGTCATTGAATTCCAAAGAATCATTTTGGTAGTTTCTTGCTCGCATGCATAAGTGATGGGCATAGTAAGTGGGTGGCGGGTAAGAAACGGATCTAGCGCAACGGCCATAGGTATAACAAATATGATATGTGAACATTTGAATAACATCACTAGAAAAATTGTTGTCATCGTAAAGAACACAATAATGAGAGGGCCGAGATGTTCCTTGAATACCTTCATGCGAGCAAAGATAAAAGTCGTAATTAAATGGGTGAACAATAGTTTGATCGACAACTGTGCCTGCAGGTATATTTCCGCTTTTTCCTACACCAGCATCCTAAATTAAAAAATTCATCCTATGAGAATTTATAAAAGCTTTGGTACAACTTTATGATACATCAAATTCAAGAGTAATGCGTTAATATATATATATATATATATATATATATATATATAAATTTAATTTACCATTGGAAAAAATCGTGTATTGTGACGTTTCTGTACTGTGATTATAGTGATTTTTGGCTTGTACTCAGTTCGAATTTCAGCGGAGATCTCTTCAAATGCCTCTTCTAGAGCATAATATTCTTCATCCAAGACATCTTTAAATTGTCCTTCACTTACGCCATCTCTGTAATATAGGATTTTTTCAGGATATTCATTGTTGTTTCCCTTTGCAAAGCGCACTAAGAGTTTGTGTACCATATCCTTTAGATCAACAATTATTTCTTTCTAAAAGATATTTGAAACTATTTGTAAGAATATAATAAGAACACCCATATCTAATCCCATTATATTATGATTAGGGTGCAAACAATAATTCAGTTATTGAGGTCTAAAACTTAGCTATTATCGAAAACCAGAATAAGACAAGCGATAATTTTATTCAAGGTTGTTTCCAATTAAAATTGTTTTAAGCAGCTTGAGATCATAAATAAAATATAAATTTTGAATTTGAGAAGCGCCTAATGACTGAATTCCATGCTGTTATCAATTATAATAAGCATATTTGGAAAAATAGGTTTTTAAACGTATTTAATGAAAAACTATAAACTTTAAAAGGCCTTTGAGCTTATGCAAACAATTGAAAGAGTTTCTTTGAAATTTTAACTTTTAAAAGTTGTAAATAACAATATCTTCGCAGAGTAAATCTAAGTGTGTTTCGATATGTAGTTTTATACTGCTATGCTATTGCAATGCAATTTTCTTAACGTAGCATTTGCAGGCATTATATAATGTGAAAAACATAAAATGTTGTATATACTTGTTTGATAAATTACTAAAAAGGGCGAATTGGGCACATGGGTTTTACATATGTTTATCAGAATTTCTCGAATAGCTTAATTTCTTTGAATAAACTGTGATATACAAAGTTAGTGAGACTCGAATTACTAAATAGCCATTTCACAAAGCGTTATCCAATGTTATTATTCTTTCCTTAATAAACTCAAAGGTTTTATCGCAAGCATCGGCAAAGACTTCATTTATTATGGATTGGTATGTGTTAGGTTTCTAAATAAACATCAAAATCTCATATTTTGAATCTAATTTTGTCTATAATTAGTGGATGAAGTTGATCTTTAAAATTTTAAGTTCTTCACTTCTCCGATTTCTTCAATGTATCTACTTCCACACACTAAACAATATTTCCGCTATATTACTACTAATATTTGTGCTTCGAAAGACATAATATTATTTAATTTTCTAATTCATGAATCTCAATCAAAACAACCATTTGACACTTCAATAATAGATGATTGCAGAACTTAAAAGAAAGTGGTATATGCGTAAAACAAAATTATGAAAAATTTCCTATCTGCCATGAGTTTGAGTCTATTGTTGAATTCGTAAAGTAAACATAAATCTTTATTGTTCTGTTGAGCTGTAACAACAAAAAAACATCATTTTTATTTCAATTTAACTTTAAACAGCCTAGCGATTTTTGAAAAATTTTTCATGAACTCTTAAAATAATTTAAGCGAGTATAGCTCAAAAACTATTAACGCAATTCTCAATCAAAAAACATCTCATGATCAAGGATAGTCTCTTCTTCCTTTTTCGCTCGTAATCCGCAACTTCTGACTTTGCTCACCACTGAATGGGTTTGGAATATCTTTCAAGAAACAGTCAAAGTTCTTTGTTGCTCCCATGGACTCATAACCTTATAGATACATCATCACCTAGGGCAGGGCCCGTGCCCGGCCCTTAACTATAAGAATGGGCCCGTTGGTTTGTCCGTTGCCGTATGCTAACCCAGATAACAATTTTGGTTGTTTTTACGTTGTTTATAGTTGTTTCATACTTTTGGTTGTTGCAGCAACCACTAACATCATAATAACAACTTTAGTAAAAAATAATCAGTGAGCAGATGCTTGCAAAATTTAACTCACTTTATTATTTTATTACTAGATCCTTTTATATAAAAAAGGACTTGCAAAACCTTTTTTGATATTTTTAATTTGTGAAAAATTATAATATACCAGATAAGTGAATTTTCAAATTAATTTATTCATGAATATTTGGACACCTTGACATTGACTGTTAAATATCATAAATTACAATTGAGCTGAAGAGATTTTTCAAGACTTAAGAAAGTACAATTTCAAAATTGTACTTAATTTTAGATTTTTAAATTTTTGTTAAATTTGGCATATTTTTATGCTCATTGTTATCATTTATATACAAGACATTAATTTAAATCTTTAACAAATGTATGTATTGAATATGCTTAACAGTATCTCAAAGATAGTGGTCTGCCCTTTGTTGGGCTTGTGTTTGTTTAAACAGCAATGTTTAAACTACTTAGCAATATAAAATTTTATTTTGCATACAAAAGTAATGCTAAAACAATCATGTAACAACATAAAACAACGTTGTTACGACCTCAAAATATTGCTGTTTCATGAATAAAAAGCAACCAAATGTGACGTTGTTGGAGCAACGTTGTTTCGACCAATGAAATGGTGCCATTTCAACGCAAAAACAACGTTTTTGACACATAAAACAACCACATAACAACCGAAAACAACGTTGTTTAGACCTTAAATTGTTATCTGGGAAGCCCGTTATGCCCGGAAATAAACGTTATTTAACTAAAATTGTTTCATGTAATCAGAAAACCTTCACCTGTGCTGCTAAAAAGAAACATACTGTCATAACCATCAATGAAGTTTACATTAATAACAAAATTAAGTTTTTTGTTGATATCACTGAGAAGTTCAATTTTACAACTACATGTATAATGTCAAATTCAGTCCCGTTTTCAGTAGATTGATCAAAAGTATTGTTAATCATTGTGAAAGCGTGCATCAAACATCACAACAATTATCACTGCTAAGATATATATGCTTAACGCATAAAGCATATTTTTATGCATATTGTACACAGTTTTCTTTATTGTATATTTCTATGATAACACCCATATTCCATCGTACCTCACACGATGGTCACAGATCCCAACTATTTCACTGTTCATGCAACACCTCGAAACTGAAGACTTACAAATCTTGGAGATTTTGAAACTAATTTACTTGCTGGACGACAACATAATGTAGGAATTGTGTTTCATTACGGTATCTTTCAGTTTATTCCTGAAGCTATAATTCAACTGCAGGAGCTGTTATTTGTTTGCAATCTGGTTGAGATACTCGATAATGTCATAGAACTATTATAGAGGAAGAACTACAAAGAAAAGCAGGATGCTATTTCTACAGGAATTCTCGATTTACTATCCATGAAATATAAAGAAGAAAAAGTCCATGCAATTGATGTTAATCCTTAAATGCTCTTATATACAGAAATGTACCTCTAGTCTAGGTGGGTCAAATTCAAGCACCGCAACGAATGTTTCTTACTGTTGATCACTTGAAGGAACATTTATGTGTCTATTGATATAGAAGTGTATATCGTGGTAATAGAATATCTGTTCCCCTTAATGTAGTTTTTACGCAAATTTTCGAAATTTCTAAACATTGTTTGATGACGCGTATTGCGGCATATTTTTAGGCATTCGGGCCCTGACCATAATTGGAAACACATCAATCAGAATGAAAATAACTAAATTTAAACTATACTGCACTGCTTGTATGACATTGTATAAGTAAATGTAATGAACTCTAGAACGTACAATGAAGTCAATTAACCTCATTTTTATTTTAAATCGTTTGCATTGATCCTGATGAACGCAGGATTTATCCCAGACTCCTTGACTTTGATTATTACCCCTGATATGACAGTCTCACAAAATCTTGTGAGAAACTGATTTTCAATTGTTGAGATAATAGGAGAATTACATTTAGGTACAATGAGGTCAATTGACCTCATTAGAAAATTAGCATTGAAGTTCTATGAAAGTGTAATTTCTAAGTGTAGTCTTGAAGACTTACTATGCGCAATTGGAAATTTAATATAATACAACAATAAATATGACACTGTAGAAGCAATAAAGATTGGCTGTTTTCAATTCATCAGTCTAAAATATCATTGCCTTGCTAATTAAAAAACCTCATGAGTCACAACATAGCACGTGATCTTTACTGATCATGTGATTCTAGTAGACACAATTATGATTAAGCGAAGACAGCAAATGATATTGTTCTATTCCACATCTATGCTATTCCATACCGAAGTCATTCATTCATTCGATTTGACATGAAACGTACTTTCACCGCTGAATGGGCTGCTTTCGTATTATTTGAAAGTGACGAAGATTATGTTTTGAGCAATGAAAGTGAAAATGATGGCGAGTCTGTTCAAGAAGAAAATAGTGAACAACTTCAAGTTGATAGTGACTCTGATGAAACAGACTCTTCTGATAATGACCATGTATGTAGTACCTCCGAAACAAGATCAACGGACATCAATAAAAATGGTGAGGAATGGTTTTCTTTGTGACCTTGTAATTATCAAGGGCGTAACAGGGTTGAGGATGTGCTAAGACATCAGGGAGGACCTACATGATACGCAGTACAGAGGATAACTTTATTAGAAGATTCATTTTCGTTAATTATATCAGATAGCATTCTTGAAGTTATAATGTTATCAACTAATCGTAAAGGTCGTCGTGTAATCCGTGAAGTCTTCAAGGACATTACAATAGATGAACTAAAACCATTCATCAGTCTTTTTTCCTGCGTGGTATACATCAGGGTCGGAAGGAACCGACCCAAAATCTTTGGAACAATACTCATTGTCGTTCTATATTTGCAACGTCCATGGCTTCCAATGTTTCAAGTCTATGCTTCAATTCCTCAGGGTACACGAAATGCTCACTTTCAAACTGACAAATAATACCCATATGTGAATTATTTACACTGTTTCAATCTAATATCGCGAAATTGTACTATCTGACGGAGGCGATTACAGTTGATGAACAACTTCTTGCAATGCGAAATCGATGCAGCTTCATCCAATATGTACCTAGTAAACCCGGAAATTCAAAAATCAAATTTTGGATAGCAGCTGATTCTACCCACAGATATGTGTCACATATCTGTGGGTAGAATCAGCTGCTATCCAAAATTGTCATGTGACTGAATTCTTGTGGGTAGGGGAAGATGTGGTTCTGCGACTTTTGAAACGTTACGCTGGAAGTGGGTATAATATTGTCACCAACAATTTTTTTACTTCTTTGTCACTTGCCAGAATGCTGAAAGAAGATAAAATGAATTTGTTTCGCACAATGCGAAAAAATAAGCGGGAACTGCTTCCTGAAATAACAAGTGTGCAAAATCATCAGAAGTACTATTCGAAGTTTGTGCTCAATAATGATGCTATTCTTGTATTATAGTGTCCCACGATGAAAAAAAATTGATATTGTTTTTTGGGAAAGCAGACATATACTGTAGATGATTCTTCATGTCGAAAACCATTGATTATTCTTGGGTATAATGAATTGAAAGTAAGAGTGAATGCAATAGATCCGATTCTGTGTCGCTATGCAACAAGGATTGGAACACGCCAATGTCCTCTTGGTGTATTTTGTAATGTACTCAATGTTTCGGCTCTGAATTCTTACATTCTTTGGAAGGATATTTTGAGCCAACCAGCGTTATCCAGATTTTCTTGCAATGGCATTGATTTCTGATTTTCAACGCCAAAGAGCCAGCGGGACTATCCCTTATCCCACAGCTGAAAGGGCATTGCAAATGTCAGGAACAATGCGACATCCTGCTTCAGACATCGCGAACAAAAGAAGCAATTGTCAATTTTGTGATACTTCTATCAAAGTGCACCAAGTGTGCTTGTGGTATTCATACTGCTGAGGTTGTGCATCAGCTGCTCGATACAAAATAATGATTAGTTTTTGTGGACAAAGCGACGTTCATTTTGATGTAAAAAAATTTTGGAAAACAGTAATTTTTTGTATGTAAACCATTCTGTTCAAAAATTCATTTCTAAATATATCACAAAATATTGCTTTACAAAGCAAGGGATGTAGGAATATACCGACTGTCGTGATTATATTTTATCTGTAAAGTATAAAAATTGTCATGATAGTAAACTAGTAGCATTATTTATAATGATATAAAGTGCTTGTATTATTCGCCTAATACTCAAAATACGGAATTTTATTTATTTAAATTATGTAAAGAGAATTGTAACAAGATGACTAATTTAGCTACTAAGAAAAACAAGAAAACTTTATAACTCAGGTTTTTTACGTTACAATATTAATAATGCAATATCAGATGACAGTAAAATGGAAATCCCTAAAATTGATGAAGACTATTCTATAGTGTTTTCTCATGTTTGTAAATATGTTAATAGCTAAATTGTATATAAGATGGTACTCTTAATGTAAATACAGAACAGTTTTAGGAATGCTTAGCTGAAAAGTCAGACATGCTCTAGCCCCACTGATTGTAAAATGTTATGTACTGTATTGTAATTTCCGCGATAAATATATGTTGTTTAAAGAAATAAATATACATAGATAAATATAGTAGACCTAATGTATATAAACAAATGATTTTAAGAATTAAGATCCTCGGACAACAAGAAATGTTGATGCAGAGCCTGCATTCCGGCCCGTGCCCGTGACGGGCCCTACCCCAGATCATCAATAGTGTAGGATCATCACCTAGGCCAAGATGTGTATTAACTCAGAACTATTTAGAGGTAGTGAAATACAAATTCTATTAAGCGGGGTAATGTCTATCTAGTTTAACCTTTGTTGTCTCATATACACATTTTCCAATTGTCCATACTAAAATATATTTAGTATCCATGCAATATGAGAGTGATGTGTAACAGCCTCTATTTAGGTAGCTGCATGAGAGAGACTCCAGTTAATAATGGGCTCACTGCCCGAAGCGGTATTTGACCACCAAGAAGCCATCCGCCCAACTGCAACAGAGTAAAGTTCCATCCATCGATCGACTCAGCTCATTCTCAAAGAACTATTTCTATTATGCGTACCCTAACTATGTGATGATCGACAAAGAACAGACACTATTCGATTTAATAGCTCATTCTCATTTCTGTGTAACTTTAATCATATAGCAACGCAACCTTTCATTGGCACTAACTGCTGATGGAAAAATCTATTCAATGAAAAACGCAGCAGTTTCCTACCTTACATATAACAGTAATAATCGATTCAAATTACTAATGACTGACACTAGCTGCAACGAAATAAAAAGGAGTTAAAACTATCTACAACTAATAGCAGCTTCCTAACCTATGTTAAAAAAACACGAGATAAAAAGTAACTTTAATATATACAAGGTCGTTTTCGGTCATTATGGGTCTAACACTATTAACAATTTGGATCTAAAATAAGATAAACAACAGTTAACATATATAGGGTTGGCGATCTCGCCTTATTTCGGATTTGTTACTGTATGCAACAAAAAAAGTGATCGATAGCCAGCTAGACGATAAGTAAAAAACCCTTACACCTATCCTTTACTTAAATGCATTGTAATGATCTAGGCAACAACCATTTCTAACCCTCGCAACAGCCTTTTGATCGCTACAAGCAGGAAATGCCTAGCTGCGCATTTGTGAAAATAAACAAACCAAATGAAAATAAGTGAGTAATAAGGAGTTTATTCTCCATCAACATTTCTCTTTTCGTTTTGCATATTTATAGTAAATTTTTATAAACATATTTATCACTAAACAAATACCTGTCACCGTTTTTTCGTTGCCAATTGCAGAAAGTTCTGCGTTAATATGGCGATAGCAAAATCGACGTGGAGCTTTATTGTCCACATGTGATTTGTCAAAAGGTTAAGGTGACGAGTAATTGCTTTACAAAGATTAGTTCCACATTCAAATTACATGACTTGGTTTCATGCTAATTCAACAAAATACAAAATTAATGAAATCAATTAATCTAAAATTCGATCTTATTCTCTTTTTCATGATGTTTGTGTTTTCGTTGGATTATGCTACACTAGGTATGGAGGGAATTTAAATCTTTTTCAAAAGTTCAAATTTTTCAAGAAAAAATTTAACTTTTTGAACAACTTCGGCCACAGCAATGCAGTTTAATTAAAATTTTCAACACTGTATTTAAGCATGTGTCCCTTTCAAATTTGGTAATACCCCGTTTACACGTGACATGAGACATGCATGTCTTGTGTTTTCAATGAGCGAATGTCACGTCTAAACACCCAAAACACGCGACATTCAACCTCTCAAGTAGAGCACTTGAAAAACATTCGAATATCAAAAGGTTTTGATTTTCTCGAGTGTCTTAGGTCTTGTGTCACCGTGTAAACACCCAAAATATGAGACATGCATGTTTTCGAATCAAATTAATTACCAATTGTATTGTATAGCGATTTAACACACATTAGAACAATATTACTAATCAAAGTTAGCAACTAAATTGATCATATTTTTAGCCGAAATTATTGTGATGTGGTTAATAAAATCTTGATTTCTTGTACTTTATTATACATAAGTGATTCCACTCACATAATGAAATTTATAATTTTAAAAATTGAACAGCTGCTTGAATATTTTAGTATATAAAATATTGCAAATTCCATTCTCATTAATGCAAACCGTTTTGAATTAGAATTCCCTTATAGACTACCAAAATGTGCATATAGTTATACTGATTTTCTCCAAAATATATTTATAAATATAATTTATAAATGTTCAAAAATCATTGCTAGATGACAAGCATTGCGAATGTTAAGCATAGTTTTACAATTCGAATAGGTCTGTAATTAATGAATCTGTATTATATAAAAACGAGCTTTTCATTTTACTAGAAATATATTTTGTATAAACTTTAAAACAGCATTTTGGTAAATATTAAAACTACTTTAATATTACTGTAAAATACTGAATGATCATTAACAGGGTCCGGTTACAGCCGGTTAATCAGGTTAAAATCCAGTTAAGAACTTCTATTTGATTTTCAAAGTTTATTGATTACAATGATTGCATTGTTACAAAACAATAAAAAGAGTCGCCAAAGATGCAAAGGATTCTTCCTTGTCGTAATTCTAGTACCGGTACTAATTTGCATTCAAATTATGGAATATCAATATTTGAAAAAAATCATCAAAATTAAGAGAAAATGATGCCCCTACTCCAAAATGTTTGAATTCGCATTGTTGTTGTCAGTTTATATTTCAAATAGATAAAATCACTCATATAGTTGTAAATTTCTTATTCTATTCCATTTTGTGCAACTACATACATTTCTGACATTAAATTTTGATAGACTTTGCGTTCATTTTCATTAATGTTTCCTTTATAAAAGTTTCATGTCTAGAATTCCGAGGGCAATATATATATATATAT